>CAWVNZ010000454.1:0-157564 GCA_963930735.1 Dioctria linearis
AGGGATTGCCTTTTCTATAGTAAACTTTTCAAAAAAATAATTTTCTACTCTCGCAAATTTTAATTGCGCCAGGGATTGCCTTTCTACAGTACATTTTTCAAAAAATAATTTTTTACTGTCGCAAATTTTAATTGCGCCAGGGATTGCCTTTTCTATAGTAAATTATTCAAAAAATAATTTTTTACTGTAGCAAATTTTAATTACGCCAGGGATTGCCTTTTCTATAGTAAATTATTCAAAAAATAATTTTTTACTGTCGCAAATTTTAATTACGCCAGGGATTGCCTTTTTCTATAGTAAATTATTCAAAAAATAATTTTCTACTGGCGCAAATTTTAATTACGACAGGGATTGCCTTTTCTATAGTAAATTATTCAAAAAATATTTTTTTACTGTCGCAAATTTTAATTGCGCCAGGGATTGCCTTTTCTATAGTAAATTATTCAAAAAATAATTTTTTACTGTCGCAAATTTTAAGTGCGCCAGGGATTGCCTTTTCTATAGTAAATTATTCAAAAAATAATTTTTTACTATCGCAAGTTTCAATTTCGCCAGGTAAATTTTTCACAAATTAATTTTTTACTGTCGCAAATTTTAAATACGCCAGGGATTGCCTTTTCTATAGTAAATTATTCAAAAAATAATTTTTTACTGTCGCAAATTTTAAATATCCCAGGGATTGCCTTTTTCTATAGTAAATTTCTCACAAATTAATTTCTTACTGTCGCAAATTTTAAATACGCCAGGGATTGCCTTTTCTATAGTAAATTATTCAAAAAATAATTTTTTACTGTCGCAAATTTTAAATACGCCAGGGATTGCCTTTTCTATAGTAAATTATTCAAAAAATAATTTTCTAATGTCGCAAATTTTGATTACGCCAGGGATTGCCTTTTCTATAGTAAAATATTCAAAAAATAATTTTTTACTGTCGCAAATTTTAATTACGCCAGGGATTGCCTTTTCTATAGTAAATTATTCAAAAAATAATTTTTTACTGTCGCAAATTTTAAATACGCCAGGATTGCATTTTCTATAGTAAATTTTTCAAAAAATAATTTTTTACTGTCGCAAATTTTAGTTGCGCCAGGGTTGCCTTTTCTATAGTAAATTATTCAAAAAATAATTTTCTACTGTCGCAAATTTTAATTACGCCAGGGATTGCCTTTTCTATAGTAAATTATTCAAAAAATAATTTTTTACTGTCGCAAATTTTAAGTGCGCCAGGGATTGCCTTTTCTATAGTAAATTAGTCAAAAAAATAATTTTCTACTGTCGCAAATTTTAATTACGCCAGGATTGCCTTTTCTATAGTAAATTATTCAAAAAATAATTTTTTACTGTCGCAAATTTTAAATACGCCAGGGATTGCCTTTTCTATAGTAAATTATTCAAAAAATAATTTTTTACTGTCGCAAATTTTAATTACGCGAGGGATTGCCTTTTCTATAGTAAATTATTCAAAAATAATTTTTTACTGTCGCAAATTTTAAATACGCCAGGGATTGCCTTTTCTATAGTAAATTATTCAAAAAATTATTTTCTACTGTCGCAAATTTTAATTACGCCAGGGATTGCCTTTTCTATAGTAAATTATTCAAAAAATAATTTTCTACTGTCGCAAATTTTAATTACGCCAGGGATTGCCTTTTCTATAGTAAAATATTCAAAAAATAATTTTTTACTGTCGCAAATTTTAATTACGCCAGGGATTGCCTTTTCTATAGTAAATTATTCAAAAAATAATTTTATACTGTCGCAAATTTTAAATACGCCAGGATTGCCTTTTCTATAGTAAATTTCTCACAAATTAATTTCTTACTGTCGCAAATTTTAAATACGCCAGGGATTGCCTTTTCTATAGTAAATTATTCAAAAAATAATTTTTTACTGTCGCAAATTTTAAATACGCCAGGGATTGCCTTTTCTATAGTAAATTATTCAAAAATAATTTTCTACTGTCGCAAATTTTGATTACGCCAGGGATTGCCTTTTCTATAGTAAATTATTCAAAAAATAATTTTTTACTGTCGCAAATTTTAATTACGCCAGGGATTGCCTTTTCTATAGTAAGTTATTCAAAAAATAATTTTTTACTGTCGCAAATTTTAAATACGCCAGGGATTGCCTTTTCTATAGTAAATTATTCAAAAAAAAATTTTCTACTGTCGCAAATTTTAATTGCGCCAGGGATTGCCTTTTCTATAGTAAATTATTCAAAAAATAATTTTTTACTGTCGCAAATTTTAAGTGCGCCAGGGATTGCCTTTTCTATAGTAAATTATTAAAAAATAATTTTTTACTATCGCAAGTTTCAATTTCGCCAGGTAAATTTTTCACAAATTAATTTTTTACTGTCGCAAATTTTAAATACGCCAGGGATTGCCTTTTCTATAGTAAATTATTCAAAAAATAATTTTTTACTGTCGCAAATTTTAAATATCCCAGGGATTGCCTTTTCTATAGTAAATTTCTCACAAATTAATTTCTTACTGTCGCAAATTTTAAATACGCCAGGGATTGTCTTTTCTATAGTAAATTATTCAAAAAAATAATTTTTTTACTGTCGCAAATTTTAAATACGCAGGGATTGCATTTTCTATAGTAAATTATTCAAAAAATAATTTTCTACTGTCGCAAATTTTGATTACGCCAGGGATTGCCTTTTCTATAGTAAATTATTCAAAAAATAATTTTTTTACTGTCGCAAATTTTAATTGCGCCAGGGATTGCCTTTTCTATAGTAAACTTTTCAAAAAATAATTTTCTACTGTCGCAAATTTTAATTGCGCCAGGGATTGCCTTTTCTACAGTAAATTTTTCAAAAACTAATTTTCAACTGTCGCAAATTTTAAATACGCCAGGGATTGCCTTTTCTATAGTAAACTATTCAAAAAATAATTTTTTGCTATCGCAAGTTTTAATTGCGCTAAGGATTGCCTTTTCTACAGTAAATTTTGCAAAAAATAATTTTCTACTGTCGCAAATTTTTAATTACGCCAGGGATTGCCTTTTCTACAGTAAATTATTCAAAAAATAATTTTTTACTGTCGCAAACTTTAAATACGTCAGGGATTGCCTTTTCTATAGTAAATTTTTCAAAAAATAATTTTTTACTGTCGCAAATTTTAATTGCGCCAGGTATTGCCTGTCTACAGTAAATTTTTCAAAAAATAATTTTTTACTGTCGCAAATTGTAATTGCGCCAGGGATTGCCTTTTCTATAGTAAATTTTTTCAAAAACTAATTTTTTACTGTCGCAAATTTTAATTACGCCAGGGATTGCCTTTTCTATAGTAAATTATTCAAAAAATAATTTTTTACTGTCGCAAATTGTAATTGCGCCAGGGATTGCCTTTTCTATAGTAAATTTTTCAAAAACTAATTTTTTACTGTCGCAAATTTTAATTACGCCAGGGATTGCCTTTTCTATAGTAAATTATTCAAAAAATAATTTTCTACTGTCGCAAATTTTAATTACGCCAGGGATTGCCTTTTTCTATAGTAAATTATTCAAAAAATAATTTTTTACTGTCGCAAATTTTAAATACGCCAGGGATTGCCTTTTCTATAGTAAATTATTCAAAAAATAATTTTCTACTGTCGCAAATTTTAATTACGCCAGGGATTGCCTTTTCTATAGTAAATTATTCAAAAAATATTTTTTTACTGTCGCAAATTTTAATTACGCCAGGGATTGGCTTTTCTATAGTAAATTATTCAAAAAATAATTTTTTACTGTCGCAAATTTTAAATACGCCAGGGATTGCCTTTTCTATAGTAAATTATTCAAAAAATAATTTTTCTACTGTCGCAAATTTTAATTACGCCAGGGATTGCCTTTTCTATAGTAAATTATTCAAAAAATAATTTTTTACTGTCGCAAATTTTAATTACGCCAGGGATTGGCTTTTCTATAGTAAATTATTCAAAAAATAATTTTTTACTTGTCGCAAATTTTAAATACGCCAGTGATTGCCTTTTCTATAGTAAATTATCCAAAAAATAATTTTTTACTGTCGCAAATTTTAAATACGCCAGGGATTGCCTTTTTCTATAGTAAATTATTCAAAAATAATTTTCTACTGTCGAAAATTTTAATTACGCCAGGGATTGCCTTTTCTATAGTAATTATTCAAAAAATAATTTTTTACTGTCAAAAATTTTAATTACGACAGGGATTGCCTTTTCTATAGTAAATTATTCAAAAAATAATTTTACACTGTCGCAAATTTTAAATACGCCAGGGATTGCCTTTTCTATAGTAAATTATTCAAAAAATAATTTTTTTACTATCGCAAGTTTTAATTGCGCCAGGGATTGCCTTTTCTATAGTAAATTTTTCACAAATTAATTTTTTACTGTTGCAAATTTTAATTACGCCAGGGATTGCCTTTTCTATAGTAAATTATTCAAAAAATAATTTTTTACTGTCGCAAATTTTAATTGCGCCAGGGATTGCCTTTTCTATAGTAAAACTTTTCAAAAAATAATTTTCTACTGTCGCAAATTTTAATTGCGCCAGGGATTGCCTTTCTACAGTAAATTTTTCAAAAAATAATTTTTTACTGTCGCAAATTTTAATTGCGCCAGGAATTGCCTTTTCTATAGTAAATTATTCAAAAAATAATTTTTTACTGTCGCAAATTTTAATTGCGCCAGGGATTGCCTTTTCTATAGTAAATTATTCAAAAAATAATTTTCTACTGTCGCAAATTTTAATTACGCCAGGGATTGCCTTTTCTATAGTAAATTATTCAAAAAATAATTTTCTACTGTCGCAAATTTTAATTACGCCAGGGATTGCCTTTTCTATAGTAAATTATTCAAAAAATAATTTTATACTGTCGCAAATTTTAATTACGCCAGGGATTGCTTTTTCTATAGTAAATTATTCAAAAAATAATTTTTTACTGTCGCAAATTTTAATTGCGCCAGGGATTGCCTTTTCTATAGTAAATTTTGCAAAAAATAATTTTTTACTGTCGCAAATTTTAATTGCGCCAGGGATTGCCTTTTCTATAGTAAACTTTTAAAAAAATAATTTTCTACTGTCGCAAATTTTAATTGCGCCAGGGGTTGCCTTTTCTACAGTAAATTTTTCAAAAACTAATTTTCAACTGTCGCAAATTTGAAATACGCCAGGGATTGCCTTTTCTATAGTAAATTTTTCAAAAAATATTTTTTTATTGTCGCAAATTTTAATTGCGCCAGGGATTGCCTTTCTACAGTAAATTTTTCAAAAAATAATTTTTTACTGTCGCAAATTGTAATTGCGCCAGGGATTGCCTTTTCTATAGTAAATTATTCAAAAAATAATTTTTTACTGTCGCAAATTTCAAATCCGCCAGGGATTGCCTTTTCTATAGTAAATTATTCAAAAAATAATTTTTTACTGTCGCAAATTTCAAATCCGCCAGGGATTGCCTTTTCTATAGTAAATTAATCAAAAAATAATTTTCTACTGTCGCAAATTTTAATTACGCCAGGAATTGCCTTTTCTATAGTAAATTATTCAAAAAATATTTTTTTACTGTCGCAAATTTCAAATCCGCCAGGGATTGCCTTTTCTATAGTAAATTATTCAAAAAATAATTTTTTACTATCGCAAGTTTTAATTGCGCCAGGGATTGCCTTTTCTACAGTAAATTTTGCAAAAAATAATTTTTTACTGTCGCAAATTTTAATTGCGCCAGGGATTGCCTTTTCTATAGTAAACTTTTCAAAAAATAATTTTCTACTGTCGCAAATTTTAATTGTGAAAGGGATTGCCTTTTCTACAGTAAATTTTTCAAAAACTAATTTTCAACTGTCGCAAATTTTAAATGCGCCAGGGATTGCCTTTTCTATAGTAAATTATTCAAAAAATAATTTTTTACTATCGCAAGTTTTAATTGCGCTAGGGATTGCCTTTTCTACAGTAAGTTTTGCAAAAAATAATTTTCTACTGTCACAAATTTTAATTACGCCAGGGATTGCCTTTTCTATAGTAAATTATTCAAAAAATAATTTTTTACTGTCGCAAATTTTAAATACGCCAGGGATTGCCTTTTCTATAGTAAATTTTTCAAAAAATAATTTTTTACTGTCGCAAATTTTAATTGCGCAAGGGATTGCCTGTCTACAGTAAATTTTTCAAAAAATTATTTTTTACTGTCGCAAATTGTAATTGCGCCACGGATTGCCTTTTCTATAGTAAATTTTTCAAAAACTAATTTTTTACTGTCGCAAATTTTAATTACGCCAGGGATTGCCTTTTCTATAGTAAATTATTCAAAAAATAATTTTTTACTCTCGCAAATTGTAATTGCGCCAGGGATTGCCTTTTCTATAGTAAATTTTTCAAAAACTAATTTTTTACTGTCGCAAATTTTAATTACGCCAGGGATTGCCATTTCTATAGTAAATTATTCAAAAAATAATTTTATACTGTCGCAAATTTTAATTACGCCAGGGATTGCTTTTTCTATAGTAAATTATTCAAAAAATAATTTTTTACTGTCGCAAATTTTAATTACGCCAGGGATTGCCTTTTCTATAGTAAATTATTCAAAAAATAATTTTTTACTCTCGCAAATTGTAATTGCGCCAGGGATTGCCTTTTCTATAGTAAATTTTTCAAAAACTAATTTTTTACTGTCGCAAATTTTAATTACGCCAGGGATTGCCATTTCTATAGTAAATTATTCAAAAAATAATTTTATACTGTCGCAAATTTTAATTACGCCAGGGATTGCTTTTTCTATAGTAAATTATTCAAAAAATAATTTTTTACTGTCGCAAATTTTAATTGCGCCAGGGATTGCCTTTTCTATAGTAAATTTTGCAAAAAATAATTTTTTACTGTCGCAAATTTTAATTGCGCCAGGGATTGCCTTTTCTATAGTAAACTTTTCAAAAAATAATTTTCTACTGTCGCAAATTTTAATTGCGCCAGGGATTGCCTTTTCTTCAGTAAATTTTTCAAAAACTAATTTTCAACTGTCGCAAATTTTAAATACGCCAGGTATTGCCTTTTCTATAGTAAATTTTTCAAAAAATAATTTTTTACTGTCGCAAATTTTAATTGCGCCAGGGATTGCCTTTCTACAGTAAATTTTTCAAAAAATAATTTTTTACTGTCGCAAATTGTAATTGCGCCAGGGATTGCCTTTTCTATAGTAAATTATTCAAAAAATAATTTTTTACTGTCGCAAATTTCAAATCCGCCAGGGATTGCCTTTTCTATAGTAAATTATTCAAAAAATAATTTTTTACTGTCGCAAATTTCAAATCCTCCAGGGATTGCCTTTTCTATAGTAAATTATTCAAAAAATAATTTTCTACTGTCGCAAATTTTAATTGCGCCAGGGATTGCCTTTTCTATAGTAAATTATTCAAAAAATAATTTTTTACTGTCGCAAATTTCAAATCCGCCAGGGATTGCCTTTTCTATAGTAAATTATTCAAAAAATAATTTTTTACTATCGCAAGTTTTAATTGCGCCAGGGATTGCCTTTTCTACAGTAAATTTTTCAAAAAATAATTTTTTACTGTCGCAAATTTTAATTGCGCCAGGGATTGCCTTTTCTATAGTAAACTTTTCAAAAAATAATTTTCTACTGTCGCAAATTTTAATTGCGCCAGGGATTGCCTTTTCTACAGTAAATTTTTCAAAAACTAATTTTCAACTGTGGCAAATTTTAAATACGCCAGGGATTGCCTTTTCTATAGTAAATTATTCAAAAAATAATTTTTTACTATCGCAAGTTTTAATTGCGCTAGGGATTGCCTTTTCTACAGTAAATTTTGCAAAAAATAATTTTCTACTGTCGCAAATTTTAATTACGCCAGGGATTGCCTTTTCTACAGTAAATTATTCAAAAAATAATTTTTTACTGTCGCAAATTTTAAATACGCCAGGGATTGCCTTTTCTATAGTAAATTTTTCAAAAAATAATTTTTTACTGTCGCAAATTTTAATTGCGCCAGGTATTGCCTGTCTACAGTAAATTTTTCAAAAAATAATTTTTTACTGTCGCAAATTGTAATTGCGCCAGGGATTGCCTTTTCTATAGTAAATTTTTCAAAAACTAATTTTTTACTGTCGCAAATTTTAATTACGCCAGGGATTGCCTTTTCTATAGTAAATTATTCAAAAAATAATTTTTTACTGTCGCAAATTGTAATTGCGCCAGGGATTGCCTTTTCTATAGTAAATTTTTCAAAAACTAATTTTTTACTGTCGCAAATTTTAATTACGCCAGGGATTGCCTTTTCTATAGTAAATTATTCAAAAAATAATTTTCTACTGTCGCAAATTTTAATTACGCCAGGGATTGCCTTTTCTATAGTAAATTATTCAAAAAATAATTTTTTACTGTCGCAAATTTTAAATACGCCAGGGATTGCCTTTTCTATAGTAAATTATTCAAAAAATAATTTTCTACTGTCGCAAATTTTAATTACGCCAGGGATTGCCTTTTCTATAGTAAGTTATTCAAAAAATAATTTTTTACTGTCGCAAATTTTAATTACGCCAGGGATTGGCTTTTCTATAGTAAATTATTCAAAAAATAATTTTTTACTGTCGCAAATTTTAAATACGCCAGTGATTGCCTTTTCTATAGTAAATTATTCAAAAAATAATTTTTTACTGTCGCAAATTTTAAATACGCCAGGGATTGCCTTTTCTATAGTAAATTATTCAAAAAATAATTTTCTATTGTCGTAAATTTTAATTACGCCAGGGATTGCCTTTTCTATATTAAATTATTCAAAAAATAATTTTTTACTGTCGCAAATTTTAAATACGCCAGGGATTGCCTTTTCTATAGTAAATTATTCAAAAAATAATTTTCTACTGTCGCAAATTTTAATTGCCCCAGGAATTGCCTTTTCTATAGTAAATTATTCAAAAAATAATTTTCTACTGGCGCAAATTTTAATTACGCCAGGGATTGCCTTTTCTATAGTAAATTATTCAAAAAATAATTGTTTACTGTCGCAAATTTCAAATCCGCCAGGGATTGCCTTTTCTATAGTAAATTATTCAAAAAATAATTTTCTACTGTCGCAAATTTTAATTACGCCAGGGATTGCCTTTTCTATAGTAAATTATTCAAAAAATAATTTTTTACTGTCGCAAATTTCAAATCCGCCAGGGATTGCCTTTTCTATAGTAAATTATTCAAAAAATAATTTTCTACTGTCGCAAATTTTAATTACGCCAGGGATTTCCTTTTCTATAGTAAATTATTCAAAAAATAATTGCCTTTTCTATAGTAAATTATTCAAAAAATAATTTTTTACTATCGCAAGTTTTAATTGCGCCAGGGATTGCCTTTTCTATAGTAAATTTTTCACAAATTAATTTTTTACTGTCGCAAATTTTAATTACGCCAGGGATTGCCTTTTCTATAGTAAAATATTCAAAAAATAATTTTTTACTGTCGCAAATTTTAATTGCGCCAGGGATTGCCTTTTCTATAGTAAATTATTCAAAAAATAATTTTCTACTGTCGCAAATTTTAATTACGCCAGGGATTTCCTTTTCTATAGTAAATTATTCAAAAAATAATTTTCTACTGTCGCAAATTTTAATTGCGCCAGGGATTGCCTTTTCTATAGTAAACTTTTCAAAAAATAATTTTCTACTCTCGCAAATTTTAATTGCGCCAGGGATTGCCTTTCTACAGTACATTTTTCAAAAAATAATTTTTTACTGTCGCAAATTTTAATTGCGCCAGGGATTGCCTTTTCTATAGTAAATTATTCAAAAAATAATTTTTTACTGTAGCAAATTTTAATTACGCCAGGGATTGCCTTTTCTATAGTAAATTATTCAAAAAATAATTTTTTACTGTCGCAAATTTTAATTACGCCAGGGATTGCCTTTTCTATAGTAAATTATTCAAAAAATAATTTTCTACTGGCGCAAATTTTAATTACGACAGGGATTGCCTTTTCTATAGTAAATTATTCAAAAAATATTTTTTTACTGTCGCAAATTTTAATTGCGCCAGGGATTGCCTTTTCTATAGTAAATTATTCAAAAAATAATTTTTTACTGTCGCAAATTTTAAGTGCGCCAGGGATTGCCTTTTCTATAGTAAATTATTCAAAAAATAATTTTTTACTATCGCAAGTTTCAATTTCGCCAGGTAAATTTTTCACAAATTAATTTTTTACTGTCGCAAATTTTAAATACGCCAGGGATTGCCTTTTCTATAGTAAATTATTCAAAAAATAATTTTTTACTGTCGCAAATTTTAAATATCCCAGGGATTGCCTTTTCTATAGTAAATTTCTCACAAATTAATTTCTTACTGTCGCAAATTTTAAATACGCCAGGGATTGCCTTTTCTATAGTAAATTATTCAAAAAATAATTTTTTACTGTCGCAAATTTTAAATACGCCAGGGATTGCCTTTTCTATAGTAAATTATTCAAAAAATAATTTTCTACTGTCGCAAATTTTGATTACGCCAGGGATTGCCTTTTCTATAGTAAAATATTCAAAAAATAATTTTTTACTGTCGCAAATTTTAATTACGCCAGGGATTGCCTTTTCTATAGTAAATTATTCAAAAAATAATTTTTTTACTGTCGCAAATTTTAAATACGCCAGGGATTGCATTTTCTATAGTAAATTTTTCAAAAAATAATTTTTTACTGTCGCAAATTTTAGTTGCGCCAGGGTTGCCTTTTTCTATAGTAAATTAATCAAAAAATAATTTTCTACTGTCGCAAATTTTAATTACGCCAGGGATTGCCTTTTCTATAGTAAATTATTCAAAAAATAATTTTTTACTGTCGCAAATTTTAAGTGCGCCAGGGATTGCCTTTTCTATAGTAAATTAGTCAAAAAATAATTTTCTACTGTCGCAAATTTTAATTACGCCAGGGATTGCCTTTTCTATAGTAAATTATTCAAAAAATAATTTTTTACTGTCGCAAATTTTAAATACGCCAGGGATTGCCTTTTCTATAGTAAATTATTCAAAAAATAATTTTTTACTGTCGCAAATTTTAATTACGCGAGGGATTGCTTTTCTATAGTAAATTATTCAAAAAAATAATTTTTTACTGTCGCAAATTTTAAATACGCCAGGGATTGCCTTTTCTATAGTAAATTATTCAAAAAATAATTTTCTACTGTCGCAAATTTTAATTACGCCAGGGATTGCCTTTTCTATAGTAAATTATTCAAAAAATAATTTTCTACTGTCGCAAATTTTAATTACGCCAGGATTGCCTTTTCTATAGTAAATTATTCAAAAAAATAATTTTTTACTGTCGCAAATTTTAAATACGCCAGGGATTGCCTTTTCTATAGTAAATTATTCAAAAAATAATTTTCTACTGTCGCAAATTTTAATTACGCCAGGGATTGCCTTTTCTATAGTAAATTATTCAAAAAATAATTTTTTACTGTCGCAAATTTTAATTACGCCAGGGATTGGCTTTTCTATAGTAAATTATTCAAAAAATAATTTTTTACTGTCGCAAATTTTAAATACGCCAGGGATTGCCTTTTCTATAGTAAATTATTCAAAAAATAATTTTCTACTGTCGCAAATTTTAATTACGCCAGGGATTGCCTTTTCTATAGTAAATTATTCAAAAAATAATTTTTTACTGTCGCAAATTTTAAATACGCCAGGGATTGCCTTTTCTATAGTAAATTATTCAAAAAATAATTTTCTACTGTCGCAAATTTTAATTACGCCAGGGATTGCCTTTTCTATAGTAAATTATTCAAAAAATAATTTTTTACTGTCGCAAATTTTAATTACGCCAGGGATTGCTTTTCTATAGTAAATTATTCAAAAAATAATTTTTTACTGTCGCAAATTTTAAATACGCCAGGGATTGCCTTTTCTATAGTAAATTATTCAAAAAATAATTTTCTACTGTCGCAAATTTTAATTACGCCAGGGATTGCCTTTTCTATAGTAAATTATTCAAAAAAATAATTTTTTACTGTGTCGCAAATTGTAATTGCGCCTAGGGATTGCCTTTTCTATAGTAAATTTTTCAAAAACTAATTTTTTACTGTCGCAAATTTTAATTACGCCAGGGATTGCCTTTTCTATAGTAAATTATTCAAAAAATAATTTTCTACTGTCGCAAATTTTAATTACGCCAGGGATTGCCTTTTCTATAGTAAATTATTCAAAAAAATAATTTTTTACTGTCGCAAATTTTAAATACGCCAGGGATTGCCTTTTCTATAGTAAATTATTCAAAAAATAATTTTCTACTGTCGCAAATTTTAATTACGCCAGGGATTGCCTTTTCTATAGTAAATTATTCAAAAAATAATTTTTTACTGTCGCAAATTTTAATTACGCCAGGGATTGGCTTTTCTATAGTAAATTATTCAAAAAATAATTTTTTACTGTCGCAAATTTTAAATACGCCAGGGATTGCCTTTTCTATAGTAAATTATTCAAAAAATAATTTTCTACTGTCGCAAATTTTAATTACGCCAGGGATTGCCTTTTCTATAGTAAATTATTCAAAAAATAATTTTTTACTGTCGCAAATTTTAATTACGCCAGGGATTGGCTTTTCTATAGTAAATTATTCAAAAAATAATTTTTTACTGTCGCAAATTTTAAATACGCCAGTGATTGCCTTTTCTATAGTAAATTATCCAAAAAATAATTTTTTACTGTCGCAAATTTTAAATACGCCAGGGATTGCCTTTTCTATAGTAAATTATTCAAAAAATAATTTTCTACTGTCGAAAATTTTAATTACGCCAGGGATTGCCTTTTCTATAGTAAATTATTCAAAAAATAATTTTTTACTGTCAAAAATTTTAATTACGACAGGGATTGCCTTTTCTATAGTAAATTATTCAAAAAATAATTTTACACTGTCGCAAATTTTAAATACGCCAGGGATTGCCTTTTCTATAGTAAATTATTCAAAAAATAATTTTTTACTATCGCAAGTTTTAATTGCGCCAGGGATTGCCTTTTCTATAGTAAATTTTTCACAAATTAATTTTTTACTGTTGCAAATTTTAATTACGCCAGGGATTGCCTTTTCTATAGTAAATTATTCAAAAAATAATTTTTTACTGTCGCAAATTTTAATTGCGCCAGGGATTGCCTTTTCTATAGTAAACTTTTCAAAAAATAATTTTCTACTGTCGCAAATTTTAATTGCGCCAGGGATTGCCTTTCTACAGTAAATTTTTCAAAAAATAATTTTTTACTGTCGCAAATTTTAATTGCGCCAGGAATTGCCTTTTCTATAGTAAATTATTCAAAAAATAATTTTTTACTGTCGCAAATTTTAATTGCGCCAGGGATTGCCTTTTCTATAGTAAATTATTCAAAAAATAATTTTCTACTGTCGCAAATTTTAATTACGCCAGGGATTGCCTTTTCTATAGTAAATTATTCAAAAAATAATTTTCTACTGTCGCAAATTTTAATTACGCCAGGGATTGCCTTTTCTATAGTAAATTATTCAAAAAATAATTTTATACTGTCGCAAATTTTAATTACGCCAGGGATTGCTTTTTCTATAGTAAATTATTCAAAAAATAATTTTTTACTGTCGCAAATTTTAATTGCGCCAGGGATTGCCTTTTCTATAGTAAATTTTGCAAAAAATAATTTTTTACTGTCGCAAATTTTAATTGCGCCAGGGATTGCCTTTTCTATAGTAAACTTTTAAAAAAATAATTTTCTACTGTCGCAAATTTTAATTGCGCCAGGGGTTGCCTTTTCTACAGTAAATTTTTCAAAAACTAATTTTCAACTGTCGCAAATTTGAAATACGCCAGGGATTGCCTTTTCTATAGTAAATTTTTCAAAAAATATTTTTTTATTGTCGCAAATTTTAATTGCGCCAGGGATTGCCTTTCTACAGTAAATTTTTCAAAAAATAATTTTTTACTGTCGCAAATTGTAATTGCGCCAGGGATTGCCTTTTCTATAGTAAATTATTCAAAAAATAATTTTTTACTGTCGCAAATTTCAAATCCGCCAGGGATTGCCTTTTCTATAGTAAATTATTCAAAAAATAATTTTTTACTGTCGCAAATTTCAAATCCGCCAGGGATTGCCTTTTCTATAGTAAATTAATCAAAAAATAATTTTCTACTGTCGCAAATTTTAATTACGCCAGGGATTGCCTTTTCTATAGTAAATTATTCAAAAAATATTTTTTTACTGTCGCAAATTTCAAATCCGCCAGGGATTGCCTTTTCTATAGTAAATTATTCAAAAAATAATTTTTTACTATCGCAAGTTTTAATTGCGCCAGGGATTGCCTTTTCTACAGTAAATTTTGCAAAAAATAATTTTTTACTGTCGCAAATTTTAATTGCGCCAGGGATTGCCTTTTCTATAGTAAACTTTTCAAAAAATAATTTTCTACTGTCGCAAATTTTAATTGTGAAAGGGATTGCCTTTTCTACAGTAAATTTTTCAAAAACTAATTTTCAACTGTCGCAAATTTTAAATGCGCCAGGGATTGCCTTTTCTATAGTAAATTATTCAAAAAATAATTTTTTACTATCGCAAGTTTTAATTGCGCTAGGGATTGCCTTTTCTACAGTAAGTTTTGCAAAAAATAATTTTCTACTGTCACAAATTTTAATTACGCCAGGGATTGCCTTTTCTATAGTAAATTATTCAAAAAATAATTTTTTACTGTCGCAAATTTTAAATACGCCAGGGATTGCCTTTTCTATAGTAAATTTTTCAAAAAATAATTTTTTACTGTCGCAAATTTTAATTGCGCAAGGGATTGCCTGTCTACAGTAAATTTTTCAAAAAATTATTTTTTACTGTCGCAAATTGTAATTGCGCCAGGGATTGCCTTTTCTATAGTAAATTTTTCAAAAACTAATTTTTTACTGTCGCAAATTTTAATTACGCCAGGGATTGCCTTTTCTATAGTAAATTATTCAAAAAATAATTTTTTACTCTCGCAAATTGTAATTGCGCCAGGGATTGCCTTTTCTATAGTAAATTTTTCAAAAACTAATTTTTTACTGTCGCAAATTTTAATTACGCCAGGGATTGCCATTTCTATAGTAAATTATTCAAAAAATAATTTTATACTGTCGCAAATTTTAATTACGCCAGGGATTGCTTTTTCTATAGTAAATTATTCAAAAAATAATTTTTTACTGTCGCAAATTTTAATTACGCCAGGGATTGCCTTTTCTATAGTAAATTATTCAAAAAATAATTTTTTACTCTCGCAAATTGTAATTGCGCCAGGGATTGCCTTTTCTATAGTAAATTTTTCAAAAACTAATTTTTTACTGTCGCAAATTTTAATTACGCCAGGGATTGCCATTTCTATAGTAAATTATTCAAAAAATAATTTTATACTGTCGCAAATTTTAATTACGCCAGGGATTGCTTTTTCTATAGTAAATTATTCAAAAAATAATTTTTTACTGTCGCAAATTTTAATTGCGCCAGGGATTGCCTTTTCTATAGTAAATTTTGCAAAAAATAATTTTTTACTGTCGCAAATTTTAATTGCGCCAGGGATTGCCTTTTCTATAGTAAACTTTTCAAAAAATAATTTTCTACTGTCGCAAATTTTAATTGCGCCAGGGATTGCCTTTTCTTCAGTAAATTTTTCAAAAACTAATTTTCAACTGTCGCAAATTTTAAATACGCCAGGTATTGCCTTTTCTATAGTAAATTTTTCAAAAAATAATTTTTTACTGTCGCAAATTTTAATTGCGCCAGGGATTGCCTTTCTACAGTAAATTTTTCAAAAAATAATTTTTTACTGTCGCAAATTGTAATTGCGCCAGGGATTGCCTTTTCTATAGTAAATTATTCAAAAAATAATTTTTTACTGTCGCAAATTTCAAATCCGCCAGGGATTGCCTTTTCTATAGTAAATTATTCAAAAAATAATTTTTTACTGTCGCAAATTTCAAATCCTCCAGGGATTGCCTTTTCTATAGTAAATTATTCAAAAAATAATTTTCTACTGTCGCAAATTTTAATTGCGCCAGGGATTGCCTTTTCTATAGTAAATTATTCAAAAAATAATTTTTTACTGTCGCAAATTTCAAATCCGCCAGGGATTGCCTTTTCTATAGTAAATTATTCAAAAAATAATTTTTTACTATCGCAAGTTTTAATTGCGCCAGGGATTGCCTTTTCTACAGTAAATTTTTCAAAAAATAATTTTTTACTGTCGCAAATTTTAATTGCGCCAGGGATTGCCTTTTCTATAGTAAACTTTTCAAAAAATAATTTTCTACTGTCGCAAATTTTAATTGCGCCAGGGATTGCCTTTTCTACAGTAAATTTTTCAAAAACTAATTTTCAACTGTGGCAAATTTTAAATACGCCAGGGATTGCCTTTTCTATAGTAAATTATTCAAAAAATAATTTTTTACTATCGCAAGTTTTAATTGCGCTAGGGATTGCCTTTTCTACAGTAAATTTTGCAAAAAATAATTTTCTACTGTCGCAAATTTTAATTACGCCAGGGATTGCCTTTTCTACAGTAAATTATTCAAAAAATAATTTTTTACTGTCGCAAATTTTAAATACGCCAGGGATTGCCTTTTCTATAGTAAATTTTTCAAAAAATAATTTTTTACTGTCGCAAATTTTAATTGCGCCAGGTATTGCCTGTCTACAGTAAATTTTTCAAAAAATAATTTTTTACTGTCGCAAATTGTAATTGCGCCAGGGATTGCCTTTTCTATAGTAAATTTTTCAAAAACTAATTTTTTACTGTCGCAAATTTTAATTACGCCAGGGATTGCCTTTTCTATAGTAAATTATTCAAAAAATAATTTTTTACTGTCGCAAATTGTAATTGCGCCAGGGATTGCCTTTTCTATAGTAAATTTTTCAAAAACTAATTTTTTACTGTCGCAAATTTTAATTACGCCAGGGATTGCCTTTTCTATAGTAAATTATTCAAAAAATAATTTTCTACTGTCGCAAATTTTAATTACGCCAGGGATTGCCTTTTCTATAGTAAATTATTCAAAAAATAATTTTTTACTGTCGCAAATTTTAAATACGCCAGGGATTGCCTTTTCTATAGTAAATTATTCAAAAAATAATTTTCTACTGTCGCAAATTTTAATTACGCCAGGGATTGCCTTTTCTATAGTAAGTTATTCAAAAAATAATTTTTTACTGTCGCAAATTTTAATTACGCCAGGGATTGGCTTTTCTATAGTAAATTATTCAAAAAATAATTTTTTACTGTCGCAAATTTTAAATACGCCAGTGATTGCCTTTTCTATAGTAAATTATTCAAAAAATAATTTTTTACTGTCGCAAATTTTAAATACGCCAGGGATTGCCTTTTCTATAGTAAATTATTCAAAAAATAATTTTCTATTGTCGTAAATTTTAATTACGCCAGGGATTGCCTTTTCTATATTAAATTATTCAAAAAATAATTTTTTACTGTCGCAAATTTTAAATACGCCAGGGATTGCCTTTTCTATAGTAAATTATTCAAAAAATAATTTTCTACTGTCGCAAATTTTAATTGCCCCAGGAATTGCCTTTTCTATAGTAAATTATTCAAAAAATAATTTTCTACTGTCGCAAATTTTAATTACGCCAGGGATTGCCTTTTCTATAGTAAATTATTCAAAAAATAATTGTTTACTGTCGCAAATTTCAAATCCGCCAGGGATTGCCTTTTCTATAGTAAATTATTCAAAAAATAATTTTCTACTGTCGCAAATTTTAATTACGCCAGGGATTGCCTTTTCTATAGTAAATTATTCAAAAAATAATTTTTTACTGTCGCAAATTTCAAATCCGCCAGGGATTGCCTTTTCTATAGTAAATTATTCAAAAAATAATTTTCTACTGTCGCAAATTTTAATTACGCCAGGGATTTCCTTTTCTATAGTAAATTATTCAAAAAATAATTGCCTTTTCTATAGTAAATTATTCAAAAAATAATTTTTTACTATCGCAAGTTTTAATTGCGCCAGGGATTGCCTTTTCTATAGTAAATTTTTCACAAATTAATTTTTTACTGTCGCAAATTTTAATTACGCCAGGGATTGCCTTTTCTATAGTAAAATATTCAAAAAATAATTTTTTACTGTCGCAAATTTTAATTGCGCCAGGGATTGCCTTTTCTATAGTAAATTATTCAAAAAATAATTTTCTACTGTCGCAAATTTTAATTACGCCAGGGATTTCCTTTTCTATAGTAAATTATTCAAAAAATAATTTTCTACTGTCGCAAATTTTAATTGCGCCAGGGATTGCCTTTTCTATAGTAAACTTTTCAAAAAATAATTTTCTACTCTCGCAAATTTTAATTGCGCCAGGGATTGCCTTTCTACAGTACATTTTTCAAAAAATAATTTTTTACTGTCGCAAATTTTAATTGCGCCAGGGATTGCCTTTTCTATAGTAAATTATTCAAAAAATAATTTTTTACTGTAGCAAATTTTAATTACGCCAGGGATTGCCTTTTCTATAGTAAATTATTCAAAAAATAATTTTTTACTGTCGCAAATTTTAATTACGCCAGGGATTGCCTTTTCTATAGTAAATTATTCAAAAAATAATTTTCTACTGGCGCAAATTTTAATTACGACAGGGATTGCCTTTTCTATAGTAAATTATTCAAAAAATATTTTTTTACTGTCGCAAATTTTAATTGCGCCAGGGATTGCCTTTTCTATAGTAAATTATTCAAAAAATAATTTTTTACTGTCGCAAATTTTAAGTGCGCCAGGGATTGCCTTTTCTATAGTAAATTATTCAAAAAATAATTTTTTACTATCGCAAGTTTCAATTTCGCCAGGTAAATTTTTCACAAATTAATTTTTTACTGTCGCAAATTTTAAATACGCCAGGGATTGCCTTTTCTATAGTAAATTATTCAAAAAATAATTTTTTACTGTCGCAAATTTTAAATATCCCAGGGATTGCCTTTTCTATAGTAAATTTCTCACAAATTAATTTCTTACTGTCGCAAATTTTAAATACGCCAGGGATTGCCTTTTCTATAGTAAATTATTCAAAAAATAATTTTTTACTGTCGCAAATTTTAAATACGCCAGGGATTGCCTTTTCTATAGTAAATTATTCAAAAAATAATTTTCTACTGTCGCAAATTTTGATTACGCCAGGGATTGCCTTTTCTATAGTAAAATATTCAAAAAATAATTTTTTACTGTCGCAAATTTTAATTACGCCAGGGATTGCCTTTTCTATAGTAAATTATTCAAAAAATAATTTTTTACTGTCGCAAATTTTAAATACGCCAGGGATTGCATTTTCTATAGTAAATTTTTCAAAAAATAATTTTTTACTGTCGCAAATTTTAGTTGCGCCAGGGTTGCCTTTTCTATAGTAAATTATTCAAAAAATAATTTTCTACTGTCGCAAATTTTAATTACGCCAGGGATTGCCTTTTCTATAGTAAATTATTCAAAAAATAATTTTTTACTGTCGCAAATTTTAAGTGCGCCAGGGATTGCCTTTTCTATAGTAAATTAGTCAAAAAATAATTTTCTACTGTCGCAAATTTTAATTACGCCAGGGATTGCCTTTTCTATAGTAAATTATTCAAAAAATAATTTTTTACTGTCGCAAATTTTAAATACGCCAGGGATTGCCTTTTCTATAGTAAATTATTCAAAAAATAATTTTTTACTGTCGCAAATTTTAATTACGCGAGGGATTGCCTTTTCTATAGTAAATTATTCAAAAAATAATTTTTTACTGTCGCAAATTTTAAATACGCCAGGGATTGCCTTTTCTATAGTAAATTATTCAAAAAATAATTTTCTACTGTCGCAAATTTTAATTACGCCAGGGATTGCCTTTTCTATAGTAAATTATTCAAAAAATAATTTTCTACTGTCGCAAATTTTAATTACGCCAGGGATTGCCTTTTCTATAGTAAAATATTCAAAAAATAATTTTTTACTGTCGCAAATTTTAATTACGCCAGGGATTGCCTTTTCTATAGTAAATTATTCAAAAAATAATTTTATACTGTCGCAAATTTTAAATACGCCAGGGATTGCCTTTTCTATAGTAAATTTCTCACAAATTAATTTCTTACTGTCGCAAATTTTAAATACGCCAGGGATTGCCTTTTCTATAGTAAATTATTCAAAAAATAATTTTTTACTGTCGCAAATTTTAAATACGCCAGGGATTGCCTTTTCTATAGTAAATTATTCAAAAAATAATTTTCTACTGTCGCAAATTTTGATTACGCCAGGGATTGCCTTTTCTATAGTAAATTATTCAAAAAATAATTTTTTACTGTCGCAAATTTTAATTACGCCAGGGATTGCCTTTTCTATAGTAAGTTATTCAAAAAATAATTTTTTACTGTCGCAAATTTTAAATACGCCAGGGATTGCCTTTTCTATAGTAAATTATTCAAAAAAAAATTTTCTACTGTCGCAAATTTTAATTGCGCCAGGGATTGCCTTTTCTATAGTAAATTATTCAAAAAATAATTTTTTACTGTCGCAAATTTTAAGTGCGCCAGGGATTGCCTTTTCTATAGTAAATTATTAAAAAAATAATTTTTTACTATCGCAAGTTTCAATTTCGCCAGGTAAATTTTTCACAAATTAATTTTTTACTGTCGCAAATTTTAAATACGCCAGGGATTGCCTTTTCTATAGTAAATTATTCAAAAAATAATTTTTTACTGTCGCAAATTTTCAATATCCCAGGGATTGCCTTTTCTATAGTAAATTTCTCACAAATTAATTTCTTACTGTCGCAAATTTTAAATACGCCAGGGATTGTCTTTTCTATAGTAAATTATTCAAAAAATAATTTTTTACTGTCGCAAATTTTAAATACGCCAGGGATTGCATTTTCTATAGTAAATTATTCAAAAAATAATTTTCTACTGTCGCAAATTTTGATTACGCCAGGGATTGCCTTTTCTATAGTAAATTATTCAAAAAATAATTTTTTACTGTCGCAAATTTTAATTACGCCAGGGATTGCCTTTTCTATAGTAAGTTATTCAAAAAATAATTTTTTACTGTCGCAAATTTTAAATACGCCAGGGATTGCATTTTCTATAGTAAATTTTTCAAAAAATTATTTTTTACTGTCGCAAATTTTAGTTGCGCCAGGGATTGCCTTTTCTATAGTAAATTATTCAAAAAATAATTTTCTACTGTCGCAAATTTTAATTACGCCAGGGATTGCCTTTTCTATAGTAAATTATTCAAAAAATAATTTTTTACTGTCGCAAATTTTAAGTGCGCCAGGGATTGCCTTTTCTATAGTAAATTAGTCAAAAAATAATTTTCTACTGTCGTAAATTTTAATTACGCCAGGGATTGCCTTTTCTATAGTAAATTATTCAAAAAATAATTTTTTACTGTCGCAAATTTTAAATACGCCAGGGATTGCCTTTTCTATAGTAAATTATTCAAAAAATAATTTTCTACTGTCGCAAATTTTAATTACGCCAGGGATTGCCTTTTCTATAGTAAATTATTCAAAAAATAATTTTTTACTGTCGCAAATTTTAAATACGCCAGGGATTGCCTTTTCTATAGTAAATTATTCAAAAAATAATTTTCTACTGTCGCAAATTTTAATTACGCCAGGGATTGCCTTTTCTATAGTAAATTATTCAAAAAATAATTTTTTACTGTCGCAAATTTTAAATACGCCAGGGTTTGCCTTTTCTATAGTAAATTTTTCAAAAAATAATTTTTTACTGTCGCAAATTTTAATTGCGCCAGGGATTGCCTTTTCTATAGTAAATTTTTCAAAAACTAATTTTTTACTGTCGCAAATTTTAATTACGGCAGGGATTGCCTTTTCTATAGTAAATTATTCAAAAAATAATTTTCTACTGTCGCAAATTTTAATTACGCCAAGGATTGCCTTTTCTATAGTAAATTATTCAAAAAATAATTTTTTACTGTCGCAAATTTTAATTACGCCAGGGATTGCATTTTCTATAGTAAATTTTTCAAAAAATAATTTTTTACTGTCGCAAATTTTAAGTGCGCCAGGGATTGCCTTTTCTATAGTAAATTATTCAAAAAATAATTTTTTACTGTCGCAAATTTTAATTGCGCCAGGGATTGCCTTTTCTACAGTAAATTATTCAAAAAATAATTTTCTACTGTCGCAAATTTTAATTGCGCCAGGGATTGCCTTTTCTATAGTAAATTATTCAAAAAATAATTTTTTACTGTCGCAAATTTTAAGTGCGCCAGGGATTGCCTTTTCTATAGTAAATTATTCAAAAAATAATTTTTTACTGTCGCAAATTTTAAGTGCGCCAGGGATTGCCTTTTCTATAGTAAATTATTCAAAAAAAAATTTTTTACTATCGCAAGTTTCAATTTCGCCAGGTAAATTTTTCACAAATTAATTTTTTACTGTCGCAAATTTTAAATACGCCAGGGATTGCCTTTTCTATAGTAAATTATTCAAAAAATAATTTTTTACTGTCGCAAATTTTAAATACGCCAGGGATTGCATTTTCTATAGTAAATTTTTCAAAAAATAATTTTTTACTGTCGCAAATTTTAGTTGCGCCAGGGATTGCCTTTTCTATAGTAAATTATTCAAAAAATAATTTTCAACTGTCGCAAATTTTAATTACGCCAGGGATTGCCTTTTCTATAGTAAATTATTCAAAAAATAATTTTTTACTGTCGCAAATTTTAAGTGCGCCAGGGATTGCCTTTTCTATAGTAAATTATTCAAAAAATAATTTTTTACTGTCGCAAATTTTAAATACGCCAGGGATTGCCTTTTCTATAGTAAATTATTCAAAAAATAATTTTCTACTGTCGCAAATTTTAATTACGCCAGGGATTGCCTTTTCTATAGTAAATTATTCAAAAAATAATTTTTTACTGTCGCAAATTTTAAATACGCCAGGGATTGCCTTTTCTATAGTAAATTATTCAAAAAATAATTTTCTACTGTCGCAAATTTTAATTACGCCAGGGATTGCCTTTTCTATAGTAAATTATTCAAAAAATAATTTTTTACTGTCGCAAATTTTAAATACGCCAGGGTTTGCCTTTTCTATAGTAAATTTTTCAAAAAATAATTTTTTACTGTCGCAAATTTTAATTGCGCCAGGGATTGCCTTTTCTATAGTAAATTTTTCAAAAACTAATTTTTTACTGTCGCAAATTTTAATTACGGCAGGGATTGCCTTTTCTATAGTAAATTATTCAAAAAATAATTTTCTACTGTCGCAAATTTTAATTACGCCAAGGATTGCCTTTTCTATAGTAAATTATTCAAAAAATAATTTTTTACTGTCGCAAATTTTAATTACGCCAGGGATTGCCTTTTCTATAGTAAATTATTCAAAAAATAATTTTTTACTGTCGCAAATTTTAAATACGCCAGGGATTGCATTTTCTATAGTAAATTTTTCAAAAAATAATTTTTTACTGTCGCAAATTTTAGTTGCGCCAGGGATTGCCTTTTCTATAGTAAATTATTCAAAAAATAATTTTCAACTGTCGCAAATTTTAATTACGCCAGGGATTGCCTTTTCTATAGTAAATTATTCAAAAAATAATTTTTTACTGTCGCAAATTTTAAGTGCGCCAGGGATTGCCTTTTCTATAGTAAATTAGTCAAAAAATAATTTTCTACTGTCGCAAATTTTAATTACGCCAGGGATTGCCTTTTCTATAGTAAATTATTCAAAAAATAATTTTTTACTGTCGCAAATTTTAAATACGCCAGGGATTGCCTTTTCTATAGTAAATTATTCAAAAAATAATTTGCTACTGTCGCAAATTTTAATTACGCCAGGGATTGCCTTTTCTATAGTAAATTATTCAAAACATAATTTTCTACTGTCGCAAATTTTAATTACGCCAGGGATTGCCTTTTCTATAGTAAATTATTCAAAAAATAATTTTTAACTGTCGCAAATTTTAATTGCGCCAGGGATTGCCTTTTCTACAGTAAATTATTCAAAAAATAATTTTATACTGTCGCAAATTTTAATTACGCCAGGGATTGCCTTTTCTATAGTAAATTATTCAAAAAATAATTTTTTACTGTCGCAAATTTTAAATACGCCAGGGATTGCCTTTTCTATAGTAAATTATTCAAAAAATAATTTTTTACTGTCGCAAATTTTAATTGCGCCAGGGATTGCCTTTTCTATAGTAAATTATTCAACACATAATTTTCTACTGTCGCAAATTTTAATTACGCCAGGGATTGCGTTTTCTATAGTAAATTATTCAAAAAATAATTTTTTACTGTCGCAAATTTTAAGTGCGCCAGGGATTGCCTTTTCTATAGTAAATTATTCAAAAAATAATTTTTTACTGTCGCAAATTTTAATTGCGCCAGGGATTGCCTTTTCTACAGTAAATTATTCAAAAAATAATTTTCTACTGTCGCAAATTTTAATTGCGCCAGGGATTGCCTTTTCTATAGTAAATTATTCAAAAAATAATTTTTTACTGTCGCAAATTTTAAGTGCGCCAGGGATTGCCTTTTCTATAGTAAATTATTCAAAAAATAATTTTTTACTGTCGCAAATTTTAAGTGCGCCAGGGATTGCCTTTTCTATAGTAAATTATTCAAAAAAAAATTTTTTACTATCGCAAGTTTCAATTTCGCCAGGTAAATTTTTCACAAATTAATTTTTTACTGTCGCAAATTTTAAATACGCCAGGGATTGCCTTTTCTATAGTAAATTATTCAAAAAATAATTTTTTACTGTCGCAAATTTTAAATATCCCAGGGATTGCCTTTTCTATAGTAAATTTCTCACAAATTAATTTCTTACTGTCGCAAATTTTAAATACGCCAGGGATTGCCTTTTCTATAGTAAATTATTCATAAAATAATTTTTTACTGTCGCAAATTTTAAATACGCCAGGGATTGCCTTTTCTATAGTAAATTATTCAAAAAATAATTTTCTACTGTCACAAATTTTGATTACGCCAGGGATTGCCTTTTCTATAGTAAATTATTCAAAAAATAATTTTTTACTGTCGCAAATTTTAATTACGCCAGGGATTGCCTTTTCTATAGTAAATTATTCAAAAAATAATTTTTTACTGTCGCAAATTTTAAATACGCCAGGGATTGCATTTTCTATAGTAAATTTTTCAAAAAATTATTTTTTACTGTCGCAAATTTTAGTTGCGCCAGGGATTGCCTTTTCTATAGTAAATTATTCAAAAAATAAATTTCTACTGTCGCAAATTTTAATTACGCCAGGGATTGCCTTTTCTATAGTAAATTATTCAAAAAATATTTTTTTACTGTCGCAAATTTTAAGTGCGCCAGGGATTGCCTTTTCTATAGTAAATTAGTCAAAAAATAATTTTCTACTGTCGTAAATTTTAATTACGCCAGGGATTGCCTTTTCTATAGTAAATTATTCAAAAAATAATTTTTTACTCTCGCAAATTTTAAATACGCCAGGGATTGCCTTTTCTATAGTAAATTATTCAAAAAATAATTTTCTACTGTCGCAAATTTTAATTACGCCAGGGATTGCCTTTTCTATAGTAAATTATTCAAAAAATAATTTTTTACTGCCGCAAATTTTAAATACGCCAGGGATTGCCTTTTCTATAGTAAATTATTCAAAAAATAATTTTCTACTGTCGCAAATTTTAATTACGCCAGGGATTGCCTTTTCTATAGTAAATTATTCAAAAAATAATTTTTTACTGTCGCAAATTTTAAATACGCCAGGGTTTGCCTTTTCTATAGTAAATTTTTCAAAAAATAATTTTTTACTGTCGCAAATTTTAATTGCGCCAGGGATTGCCTTTTCTATAGTAAATTTTTCAAAAACTAATTTTGTACTGTCGCAAATTTTAATTACGGCAGGGATTGCCTTTTCTATAGTAAATTATTCAAAAAATAATTTTCTACTGTCGCAAATTTTAATTACGCCAAGGATTGCCTTTTCTATAGTAAATTATTCAAAAAATAATTTTTTACTGTCGCAAATTTTAATTACGCCAGGGATTGTCTTTTCTATAGTAAATTATTCAAAAAATAATTTTTTACTGTCGCAAATTTTAAATACGCCAGGGATTGCATTTTCTATAGTAAATTTTTCAAAAAATAATTTTTTACTGTCGCAAATTTTAGTTGCGCCAGGGATTGCCTTTTCTATAGTAAATTATTCAAAAAATAATTTTCAACTGTCGCAAATTTTAATTACGCCAGGGATTGCCTTTTCTATAGTAAATTATTCAAAAAATAATTTTTTACTGTCGCAAATTTTAAGTGCGCCAGGGATTGCCTTTTCTATAGTAAATTAGTCAAAAAATAATTTTCTACTGTCGCAAATTTTAATTACGCCAGGGATTGCCTTTTCTATAGTAAATTATTCAAAAAATAATTTTTTACTGTCGCAAATTTTAAATACGCCAGGGATTGCCTTTTCTATAGTAAATTATTCAAAAAATAATTTGCTACTGTCGCAAATTTTAATTACGCCAGGGATTGCCTTTTCTATAGTAAATTATTCAAAACATAATTTTCTACTGTCGCAAATTTTAATTACGCCAGGCATTGCCTTTTCTATAGTAAATTATTCAAAAAATAATTTTTTACTGTCGCAAATTTTAATTGCGCCAGGGATTGCCTTTTCTACAGTAAATTATTCAAAAAATAATTTTATACTGTCGCAAATTTTAATTACGCCAGGGATTGCCTTTTCTATAGTAAATTATTCAAAAAATAATTTTTTACTGTCGCAAATTTTAAATACGCCAGGGATTGCCTTTTCTATAGTAAATTATTCAAAAAATAATTTTTTACTGTCGCAAATTTTAATTGCGCCAGGGATTGCCTTTTCTATAGTAAATTATTCAACACATAATTTTCTACTGTCGCAAATTTTAATTACGCCAGGGATTGCCTTTTCTATAGTAAATTATTCAAAAAATAATTTTTTACTGTCGCAAATTTTAAGTGCGCCAGGGATTGCCTTTTCTATAGTAAATTATTCAAAAAATAATTTTTTACTGTCGCAAATTTTAATTGCGCCAGGGATTGCCTTTTCTACAGTAAATTATTCAAAAAATAATTTTCTACTGTCGCAAATTTTAATTGCGCCAGGGATTGCCTTTTCGATAGTAAATTATTCAAAAAATAATTTTTTACTGTCGCAAATTTTAAGTGCGCCAGGGATTGCCTTTTCTATAGTAAATTATTCAAAAAATAATTTTTTACTGTCGCAAATTTTAAGTGCGCCAGGGATTGCCTTTTCTATAGTAAATTATTCAAAAAATAATTTTCAACTGTCGCAAATTTTAATTACGCCAGGGATTGCCTTTTCTATAGTAAATTATTCAAAAAATAATTTTTTACTCTCGCAAATTTCAATTTCGCCAGGTAAATTTTTCACAAATTAATTTTTTATTGTCGCAAATTTTAAATACGCCAGGGATTGCCTTTTCTATAGTAAATTATTCAAAAAATAATTTTTTACTTTCGCAAATTTTAAATCTCCCAGGGATTGCCTTTTCTATAGTAAATTTCTCACAAATTAATTTCTTACTATCACATGTTTTAATTGCGCCAGGGATTGCCTTTTCTATAGTAAATTATTCAAAAAATAATTTTCTACTGTCGCAAATTTTAATTACGCCAGGGATTGCCTTTTCTATAGTAAATTATTCCAAAAATAATTTTTTACTTTCGCAAATTTTAAGTGCGCCAGGGATTGCCTTTTCTATAGTAAATTATTCAAAAAATAATTTTTTACTCTCGCAAATTTCAATTTCGCCAGGTAAATTTTTCACAAATTAATTTTTTACTGTCGCAAATTTTAAATACGCCAGGGATTGCCTTTTCTATAGTAAATTATTCAAAAAATAATTTTCTACTGTCGCAAATTTTAATTACGCCAGGGATTGCCTTTTCTATAGTAAATTATTCAAAAAAAAAATTTTATACTGTCGCAAATTTTAATTACGCCAGGGATTGCCTTTTCTATAGTAAATTATTCAAAAAATAATTTTTTACTGTCGCAAATTTTAATTGCGCCAGGGATTGCCTTTTCTATAGTAAATTATTCAAAAAATAATTTTCTACTGTCGCAAATTTTAATTACGCCAGGGATTGCCTTTTCTATAGTAAATTATCCAAAAAATAATTTTTTACTGTCGCAAATTTTAAGTGCGCCAGGGATTGCCTTTTATATAGTAAATTTTTCAAAAAATAATTTTATACTGTCGCAAATTTTAATTACGCCAGGGATTGCCTTTTCTATAGTAAATTTTGCAAAAAATAATTTTATACTGTCGCAAATTTTAATTACGCCAGGGATTGCCTTTTCTATAGTAAATTATTCAAAAAATAATTTTCTACTGTCGCAAGTTTTAATTACGCCAGGGATTGCCTTTTCTATAGTAAATTATTCAAAAAAAATTTTTCTACTGTCGCAAGTTTTAATTACGCCAGGGATTGCCTTTTCTATAGTAAATTATTCAAAAAAAAATTTTCTACTGTCGCAAATTTTAAGTGCGCCAGGGATTGCCTTTTCTATAGTAAATTATTCAAAAAATAATTTTCAACTGTCGCAAATTTTAATTACGCCAGGGATTGCCTTTTCTATAGTAAATTATTCAAAAAATAATTTTTTACTGTCGCAAATTTTAATTACGCCAAGGATTGCCTTTTCTATAGTAAATTATTCAAAAAATAATTTTATATTGTCGCAAATTTTAAATACGCCAGGGATTGCCTTTTCTATAGTAAATTATTCAAAAAATAATTTTTTACTGTTGCAAATATTAATTGCGCCAGGGATTGCCTTTTCTACAGTAAATTTTTCAAAATATTAATTTTTTACTGTCGAAAATTTTAATTACGCCAGGGATTGCCTTTTCTATAGTAAATTTTGCAAAAAATAAGTTTATACTGTCGCAAATTTTAATTACGCCAGGGATTGCCTTTTCTATAGTAAATTATTCAAAAAATAATTTTCAACTGTCGCAAATTTTAATTACGCCAGGGATTGCCTTTTCTATAGTAAATTATTCAAAAAATAATTTTTTACTGTCGCAAATTTTAAGTGCGCCAGGGATTGCCTTTTCTATAGTAAATTATTCAAAAAATAATTTTTTACTGTCGCAAATTTTAAGTGCGCCAGGGATTGCCTTTTCTATAGTAAATTATTCAAAAAATAATTTTCAACTGTCGCAAATTTTAATTACGCCAGGGATTGCCTTTTCTATAGTAAATTATTCAAAAAATAATTTTTTACTCTCGCAAATTTCAATTTCGCCAGGTAAATTTTTCACAAATTAATTTTTTATTGTCGCAAATTTTAAATACGC
Source organism: Dioctria linearis (assembly GCA_963930735.1). Lineage (NCBI taxonomy): Eukaryota > Metazoa > Arthropoda > Insecta > Diptera > Asilidae > Dioctria > Dioctria linearis. The sequence continues at coordinate 29,289 of CAWVNZ010000454.1, forward strand.
CAGGGATTGCCTTTTCTATAGTAAATTATTCAAAAAATAATTTTTTACTTTCGCAAATTTTAAATCTCCCAGGGATTGCCTTTTCTATAGTAAATTTCTCACAAATTAATTTCTTACTATCACAAGTTTTAATTGCGCCAGGGATTGCCTTTTCTATAGTAAATTATTCAAAAAATAATTTTCTACTGTCGCAAATTTTAATTACGCCAGGGATTGCCTTTTCTATAGTAAATTATTCAAAAAATAATTTTTTACTTTCGCAAATTTTAAGTGCGCCAGGGATTGCCTTTTCTATAGTAAATTATTCAAAAAATAATTTTTTACTCTCGCAAATTTCAATTTCGCCAGGTAAATTTTTCACAAATTAATTTTTTACTGTCGCAAATTTTAAATACGCCAGGGATTGCCTTTTCTATAGTAAATTATTCAAAAAATAATTTTCTACTGTCGCAAATTTTAATTACGCCAGGGATTGCCTTTTCTATAGTAAATTATTCAAAAAAAAAATTTTATACTGTCGCAAATTTTAATTACGCCAGGGATTGCCTTTTCTATAGTAAATTATTCAAAAAATAATTTTTTACTGTCGCAAATTTTAATTGCGCCAGGGATTGCCTTTTCTATAGTAAATTATTCAAAAAATAATTTTCTACTGTCGCAAATTTTAATTACGCCAGGGATTGCCTTTTCTATAGTAAATTATTCAAAAAATAATTTTTTACTGTCGCAAATTTTAAGTGCGCCAGGGATTGCCTTTTATATAGTAAATTTTTCAAAAAATAATTTTATACTGTCGCAAATTTTAATTACGCCAGGGATTGCCTTTTCTATAGTAAATTTTGCAAAAAATAATTTTATACTGTCGCAAATTTTAATTACGCCAGGGATTGCCTTTTCTATAGTAAATTATTCAAAAAATAATTTTCTACTGTCGCAAGTTTTAATTACGCCAGGGATTGCCTTTTCTATAGTAAATTATTCAAAAAAAAATTTTCTACTGTCGCAAGTTTTAATTACGCCAGGGATTGCCTTTTCTATAGTAAATTATTCAAAAAATAATTTTTTACTGTCGCAAATTTTAATTGCGCCAGGGATTGCCTTTTCTACAGTAAATTATTCAAAAAATAATTTTCTACTGTCGCAAATTTTAATTGCGCCAGGGATTGCCTTTTCTATAGTAAATTATTCAAAAAATAATTTTTTACTGTCGCAAATTTTAATTGCGCCAGGGATTGCCTTTTCTATAGTAAATTATTCAAAAAATAATTTTATATTGTCGCAAATTTTAAATACGCCAGGGATTGCCTTTTCTATAGTAAATTATTCAAAAAATAATTTTTTACTGTTGCAAATTTTAATTGCGCCAGGGATTGCTTTTTCTACAGTAAATTTTTCAAAATATTAATTTTTTACTGTCGAAAATTTTAATTACGCCAGGGATTGCCTTTTCTATAGTAAATTTTGCAAAAAATAATTTTATACTGTCGCAAATTTTAATTACGCCAGGGATTGCCTTTTCTATAGTAAATTATTCAAAAAATAATTTTCAACTGTCGCAAATTTTAATTACGCCAGGGATTGCCTTTTCTATAGTAAATTATTCAAAAAATAATTTTATACTGTCGCAAATTTTAATTACGCCAGGGATTGCCTTTTCTATAGTAAATTATTCAAAAAATAATTTTCTACTGTCGCAAATTTTAATTACGCCAGGGATTGCCTTTTCTATAGTAAATTATTCAAAAAATAATTTTTTACTTTCGCAAATTTTAAATCTCCCAGGGATTGCCTTTTCTATAGTAAATTTCTCACAAATTAATTTCTTACTGTCGCAAATTTTAAGTGCGCCAGGGATTGCCTTTTCTATAGTAAATTATTCAAAAAATAATTTTCAACTGTCGCAAATTTTAATTACGCCAGGGATTGCCTTTTCTATAGTAAATTATTCAAAAAATAATTTTTTACTTTCGCAAATTTCAATTTCGCCAGGTAAATTTTTCACAAATTAATTTTTTACTGTCGCAAATTTTAAATACGCCAGGGATTGCCTTTTCTATAGTAAATTATTCAAAAAATAATTTTTTACTTTCGCAAATTTTAAATCTCCCAGGGATTGCCTTTTCTATAGTAAATTTCTCACAAATTAATTTCTTACTATCACAAGTTTTAATTGCGCCAGGGATTGCCTTTTCTATAGTAAATTATTCAAAAAATAATTTTCTACTGTCGCAAATTTTAATTACGCCAGGGATTGCCTTTTCTATAGTAAATTATTCAAAAAATAATTTTTTACTTTCGCAAACTTTAAGTGCGCCAGGGATTGCCTTTTCTATAGTAAATTATTCAAAAAATAATTTTTTACTCTCGCAAATTTCAATTTCGCAAGGTAAATTTTTCACAAATTAATTTTTTACTGTCGCAAATTTTAAATACGCCAGGGATTGCCTTTTCTATAGTAAATTATTCAATAAATAATTTTCTACTGTCGCAAATTTTAATTACGCCAGGGATTGCCTTTTCTATAGTAAATTATTCAAAAAATAATTTTATACTGTCGCAAATTTTAATTACGCTAGGGATTGCCTTTTCTATAGTAAATTATTCAAAAAATAATTTTTTACTGTCGCAAATTTTAATTGCGCCAGGGATTGCCTTTTCTATAGTAAATTATTCAAAAAATAATTTTCTACTGTCGCAAATTTTAATTACGCCAGGGATTGCCTTTTCTATAGTAAATTATTCAAAAAATAATTTTTTACTGTCGCAAATTTTAAGTGCGCCAGGGATTGCCTTTTATATAGTAAATTTTTCAAAAAATAATTTTATACTGTCGCAAATTTTAATTACGCCAGGGATTGCCTTTTCTATAGTAAATTTTGCAAAAAATAATTTTATACTGTCGCAAATTTTAATTACGCCAGGGATTGCCTTTTCTATAGTAAATTATTCAAAAAATAATTTTCTACTGTCGCAAGTTTTAATTACGCCAGGGATTGCCTTTTCTATAGTAAATTATTCAAAAAAAAAATTTTCTACTGTCGCAAATTTTAAGTGCGCCAGGGATTGCCTTTTCTATAGTAAATTATTCAAAAAATAATTTTCAACTGTCGCAAATTTTAATTACGCCAGGGATTGCCTTTTCTATAGTAAATTATTCAAAAAATAATTTTTTACTGTCGCAAATTTTAATTACGCCAAGGATTGCCTTTTCTATAGTAAATTATTCAAAAAATAATTTTATACTGTCGCAAATTTTAAATACGCCAGGGATTGCCTTTTCAATAGTAAATTATTCAAAAAATAATTTTTTACTGTTGCAAATTTTAATTGCGCCAGGGATTGCCTTTTCTACAGTAAATTTTTCAAAATATTAATTTTTTACTGTCGAAAATTTTAATTACGCCAGGGATTGCCTTTTCTATAGTAAATTTTGCAAAAAATAATTTTATACTGTCGCAAATTTTAATTACGCCAGGGATTGCCTTTTCTATAGTAAATTATTCAAAAAATAATTTTCAACTGTCGCAAATTTTAATTGCGCCAGGGATTGCCTTTTCTATAGTAAATTATTCAAAAAATAATTTTATACTGTCGCAAATTTTAGTTACGCCAGGGATTGCCTTTTCTATAGTAAATTTTGCAAAAAATAATTTTTTACTATCGCAAATTTTAAATTCGCCAGGGACTGCCTTTTCTATAGTAAATTATTCAAAAAATAATTTTCTACTGTCGCAAATTTTAAATATCCCAGGGATTGCCTTTTCTATAGTAAATTTCTCACAAATTAATTTCTTACTGTCGCAAATTTTAAATACGCCAGGGATTGCCTTTTCTATAGTAAATTATTCAAAAAATAATTTTTACTGTCGCAAATTTTAAGTGCGCCAGGGATTGCCTTTTCTACAGTAAATTATTCAAAAAATTATTTTTTACTGTCGCAAATTTTAAATACGCCAGTGATTGCCTTTTCTATAGTAAATTATTCAAAAAATAATTTTTTACTGTCGCAAATTTTAAATACGCCAGGGATTGCCTTTTCTATAGAAAATTATTCAAAAAATAATTTTATACTGTCGCAAATTTTAATTACGCCAGGGATTGCCTTTTCTATAGTAAATTATTCAAAAAATAATTTTCTACTGTCGCAAATTTTAATTACGCCAGGGATTGCCTTTTCTATAGTAAATTATTCAAAAAATAATTTTTTACTGTCGCAAATTTTAATTGCGCCAGGGATTGCCTTTTCTATAGTAAATTATTCAAAAAATAATTTTTTACTGTCGCAAATTTTAAGTGCGCCAAGGATTGCCTTTTCTATAGTAAATTATTCAAAAAATAATTTTTTACTGTCGCAAATTTTAATTACGCCAGGGATTGCCTTTTCTATAGTAAATTATTCAAAAAATAATTTTTTTCTGTCGCAAATTTTAAATATCCCAGGGATTGCCTTTTCTATAGTAAATTATTCAAAAAATAATTTTCAACTGTCGCAAATTTTAATTACGCCAGGGATTGCCTTTTCTATAGTAAATTATTCAAAAAATAATTTTTTACTGTCGCAAATTTTAAGTGCGCCAGGGATTGCCTTTTCTATAGTAAATTTTGCAAAAAATAATTTTTTACTGTCGCAAATTTTAATTGCGCCAGGGATTGCCTTTTCTATGGTAAATTATTCAAAAAATAATTTTCAACTGTCGCAAATTGTAATTGCGCCAGGGATTGCCTTTTCTATAGTAAATTATTCAAAAAATAATTTTTTACTGTCGCAAATTTTTATTACGACAGGGATTGCCTTTTCTATAGTAAGTTATTCAAAAAATAGGTTTTTACTGTCGCAAATTTTAAGTGCGCCAGGGATTGCCTTTTCTATAGTAAATTATTCAAAAAATAATTTTTTACTGCCGCAAATTTTAATTACGCCAGGGATTGCCTTTTCTATAGTAAATTATTCAAAAAATAATTTTCTACTGTCGCAAATTTTAATTACGCCAGGGATTGCCTTTTCTATAGTAAATTATTCAAAAAATAATTTTTTACTGTCGCAAATTTTAATTACGCCAGGGATTGCCTTTTCTATAGTAAATTATTCAAAAAATAATTTTCTACTGTCGCAAATTTTGATTACGCCAGGGATTGTCTTTTCTATAGTAAATTATTCAAAAAATAATTTTTTACTGTCGCAAATTTTAATTGCGCCAGGGATTGCCTTTTCTACAGTAAATTTTTCAAAAATTAATTTTATACTGTCGCAAATTTTAAATACGCCAGGGATTGCCTTTTCTATAGTAAATTATTCAAAAAATAATTTTATACTGTCGCAAATTTTAAGTGCGCCAGGGATTGCCTTTCTACAGTAAATTATTCAAAAAATAATTTTCTACTGTCGCAAATTTTAATTGCGCCAGGGATTGCCTTTTCTATAGTAAATTATTCAAAAAATAATTTTTTACTGTCGCAAATTTTAAATACGCCAGGGATTGCCTTCTCTATAGTAAATTTTGCAAAAAAATAATTTTTTACTGTCGCAAATTTTAAATATCCCAGGGATTGCCTTTTCTATAGTAAATTTCTCACAAATTAATTTTTTACTGTCGCAAATTTTAAATACGCCAGGGATTGACTTTTCTATAGTAAATTATTCAAAAAATAATTTTCTACTGCCGCAAATTTTAATTACGCCAGGGATTGCCTTTTCTATAGTAAATTATTCAAAAAATAATTTTCTACTGTCGCAAATTTTAATTACGCCAGGGATTGCCTTTTCTATAGTAAATTATTCAAAAAATAATTTTTTACTTTCGCAAATTTTAAGTGCGCCAGGGATTGCCTTTTCTATAGTAAATTATTCAAAAAATAATTTTTTACTCTCGCAAATTTCAATTTCGCCAGGTAAATTTTTCACAAATTAATTTTTTACTGTCGCAAATTTTAAATACGCCAGGGATTGCCTTTTCTATAGTAAATTATTCAATAAATAATTTTCTACTGTCGCAAATTTTAATTACGCCAGGGATTGCCTTTTCTATAGTAAATTATTCAAAAAATAATTTTATACTGTCGCAAATTTTAATTACGCCAGGGATTGCCTTTTCTATAGTAAATTATTCAAAAAATAATTTTTTACTGTCGCAAATTTTAATTGCGCCAGGGATTGCCTTTTCTATAGTAAATTATTCAAAAAATAATTTTCTACTGTCGCAAATTTTAATTACGCCAGGGATTGCCTTTTCTATAGTAAATTATTCAAAAAATAATTTTTTACTGTCGCAAATTTTAAGTGCGCCAGGGATTGCCTTTTATATAGTAAATTTTTCAAAAAATAATTTTATACTGTCGCAAATTTTAATTACGCCAGGGATTGCCTTTTCTATAGTAAATTTTGCAAAAATAATTTTATACTGTCGCAAATTTTAATTACGCCAGGGATTGCCTTTTCTATAGTAAATTATTCAAAAAATAATTTTCTACTGTCGCAAGTTTTAATTACGCCAGGGATTGCCTTTTCTATAGTAAATTATTCAAAAAAAAAATTTTCTACTGTCGCAAATTTTAAGTGCGCCAGGGATTGCCTTTTCTATAGTAAATTATTCAAAAAATAATTTTCAACTGTCGCAAATTTTAATTACGCCAGGGATTGCCTTTTCTATAGTAAATTATTCAAAAAATAATTTTTTACTGTCGCAAATTTTAATTACGCCAAGGATTGCCTTTTCTATAGTAAATTATTCAAAAAATAATTTTATACTGTCGCAAATTTTAAATACGCCAGGGATTGCCTTTTCAATAGTAAATTATTCAAAAAATAATTTTTTACTGTTGCAAATTTTAATTGCGCCAGGGATTGCCTTTTCTACAGTAAATTTTTCAAAATATTAATTTTTTACTGTCGAAAATTTTAATTACGCCAGGGATTGCCTTTTCTATAGTAAATTTTGCAAAAAATAATTTTATACTGTCGCAAATTTTAATAACGCCAGGGATTGCCTTTTCTATAGTAAATTATTCAAAAAATAATTTTCAACTGTCGCAAATTTTAATTGCGCCAGGGATTGCCTTTTCTATAGTAAATTATTCAAAAAATAATTTTATACTGTCGCAAATTTTAATTACGCCAGGGATTGCCTTTTCTATAGTAAATTTTGCAAAAAATAATTTTTTACTATCGCAAATTTTAAATTCGCCAGGGACTGCCTTTTCTATAGTAAATTATTCAAAAAATAATTTTCTACTGTCGCAAATTTTAAATATCCCAGGGATTGCCTTTTCTATAGTAAATTTCTCACAAATTATTTTCTTACTGTCGCAAATTTTAAATACGCCAGGGATTGCCTTTTCTATAGTAAATTATTCAAAAAATAATTTTTACTGTCGCAAATTTTAAGTGCGCCAGGGATTGCCTTTTCTATAGTAAATTATTCAAAAAATAATTTTCTACTGTCGCAAATTTTAATTACGCCAGGGATTGCCTTTTCTATAGTAAATTATTCAAAAAATAATTTTTTACTGTCGCAAATTTTAATTTCGCCAGGGATTGCCTACAGTAAATTATTCAAAAAATTATTTTTTACTGTCGCAAATTTTAAATACGCCAGTGATTGCCTTTTCTATAGTAAATTATTCAAAAAATAATTTTTTACTGTCGCAAATTTTAAATACGCCAGGGATTGCCTTTTCTATAGAAAATTATTCAAAAAATAATTTTATACTGTCGCAAATTTTAATTACGCCAGGGATTGCCTTTTCTATAGTAAATTATTCAAAAAATAATTTTCTACTGTCGCAAATTTTAATTACGCCAGGGATTGCCTTTTCTATAGTAAATTATTCAAAAAATAATTTTTTACTGTCGCAAATTTTAATTGCGCCAGGGATTGCCTTTTCTATAGTAAATTATTCAAAAAATAATTTTTTACTGTCGCAAATTTTAAGTGCGCCAAGGATTGCCTTTTCTATAGTAAATTATTCAAAAAATAATTTTTTACTGTCGCAAATTTTAATTACGCCAGGGATTGCCTTTTCTATAGTAAATTATTCAAAAAATAATTTTTTTCTGTCGCAAATTTTAAATATCCCAGGGATTGCCTTTTCTATAGTAAATTATTCAAAAAATAATTTTCAACTGTCGCAAATTTTAATTACGCCAGGGATTGCCTTTTCTATAGTAAATTATTCAAAAAATAATTTTTTACTGTCGCAAATTTTAAGTGCGCCAGGGATTGCCTTTTCTATAGTAAATTTTGCAAAAAATAATTTTTTACTGTCGCAAATTTTAATTGCGCCAGGGATTGCCTTTTCTATGGTAAATTATTCAAAAAATAATTTTCAACTGTCGCAAATTGTAATTGCGCCAGGGATTGCCTTTTCTATAGTAAATTATTCAAAAAATAATTTTTTACTGTCGCAAATTTTAATTACGCCAGGGATTGCCTTTTCTATAGTAAATTATTCAAAAAATAATTTTCTACTGTCGCAAATTTTGATTACGCCAGGGATTGTCTTTTCTATAGTAAATTATTCAAAAAATAATTTTTTACTGTCGCAAATTTTAATTGCGCCAGGGATTGCCTTTTCTACAGTAAATTTTTCAAAAATTAATTTTATACTGTCGCAAATTTTAAATACGCCAGGGATTGCCTTTTCTATAGTAAATTATTCAAAAAATAATTTTATACTGTCGCAAATTTTAAGTGCGCCAGGGATTGCCTTTCTACAGTAAATTATTCAAAAAATAATTTTCTACTGTCGCAAATTTTAATTGCGCCAGGGATTGCCTTTTCTATAGTAAATTATTCAAAAAATAATTTTTTACTGTCGCAAATTATAAATACGCCAGGGATTGCCTTCTCTATAGTAAATTTTGCAAAAAAATAATTTTTTACTGTCGCAAATTTTAAATATCCCAGGGATTGCCTTTTCTATAGTAAATTTCTCACAAATTAATTTTTTACTGTCGCAAATTTTAAATACGCCAGGGATTGACTTTTCTATAGTAAATTATTCAAAAAATCATTTTCTACTGTCGCAAATTTTAATTACGCCAGGGATTGCCTTTTCTATAGTAAATTATTCAAAAAATAATTTTCTACTGTCGCAAATTTTAATTACGCCAGGGATTGCCTTTTCTATAGTAAATTATTCAAAAAATAATTTTATACTGCCGCAAATTTTAATTACGCCAGGGATTGCCTTTTCTATAGTAAATTATTCAAAAAATAATTTTCTACTGTCGCAAATTTTAATTACGCCAGGGATTGCCTTTTCTATAGTAAATTATTCAAAAAATAATTTTCAACTGTCGCAAATTTTAATTACGCCAGGGATTGCCTTTTTCTATAGTAAATTATTCAAAAAATAATTTTTTACTGTCGCAAATTTTAATTACGCCAGGGTTTGCCTTTTCTATAGTAAATTATTCAAAAATAATTTTCAAATGTCGCAAATTTTAATTACGCCAGGGATTGCCTTTTCTATAGTAAATTATTCAAAAAATAATTTTTTACTGTCGCAAATTTTAAGTGCGCCAGGGATTGCCTTTTCTATAGTTAAATTTTGCAAAAAAATAATTTTTTACTGTCGCAAATTTTAATTGCGCCAGGGATTGCCTTTTCTATAGTAAATTATTCAAAAAAATAATTTTCAACTGTCGCAAATTGTAATTGCGCCAGGGATTGCCTTTTCTATAGTAAATTATTCAAAAATAATTTTTTACTGTCGCAAATTTTAATTTCGCCAGGGATTGCCTTTTCTATAGTAAATTATTCAAAAAATAATTTTTTTACTGTCGCAAATTTTAAGTGCGCCAGGGATTGCCTTTTCTATAGTAAATTATTCAAAAAATAATTTTCAACTGTCGCAAATTGTAATTGCGCCAGAGATTGCCTTTTCTATAGTAAATTATTCAAAAAATAATTTTTTACTGTCGCAAATTTTAATTACGCCAGGGATTGCCTTTTCTATAGTAAATTATTCAAAAAATAGTTTTCAAACTGTCGCAAATTTTAATTACGCCAGGGATTGCCTTTTCTATAGTAAATTAATCAAAAAAAATAATGTTTTCACTGTCGCAAATTTAATTGCGCCAGGGATTGCCTTTTTCTATAGTAAATTATTCAAAAAATAATTTTTTACTGTCGCAAATTTTAATTGCGCCAGGGATTGCCTTTTCTATAGTAAATTATTCAAAAAATATTTTTTTACCGTCGCAAATTTTAATTGCGCCAGGGATTGCCTTTTCTACAGTAAATTTTTTAAAAAATAATTTTATACTGTCGCAAATTTTAATTACGCCAGGGATTGCCTTTTCTATAGTAAAGTATTCAAAAAATAATTTTTTACTGTCGCAAATTTTAAGGTGCGCCAGGGATTGCCTTTTCTATAGTAAATTATTCAAAAAATAATTTTTTACTGTCGCAAATTTTAATTACGCCAGGGATTGCCTTTTCTATAGTAAATTATTCAAAAAATAATTTTTTACTGTCGCAAATTTTATTGCGCCAGGGATTGCCTTTTCTATAGTAAATTATTCAAAAAATAATTTTCAACTGTCGCAAATTTTAATTACGCCAGGGATTACCTTTTCTATAGTAAATTATTCCAAAAAATAATTTTCAACTGTCGCAAATTTTAATTACGCCAGGGATTGCCTTTTCTATAGTAAATTGTTCAAAAAATAATTTTTTACTGTCGCAAATTTTAAGTGCGCCAGGGATTGCCTTTTCTATAGTAAATTTTGCAAAAAATAATTTTTTACTGTCGCAAATTTTAATTGCGCCAGGGATTGCCTTTTCTATGGTAAATTATTCAAAAAATAATTTCAAACTGTCGCAAATTGAAATTGCGCCAGGGATTGCCTTTTCTATAGTAAATTATTCAAAAAATAATTTTTTACTGTCGCAAATTTTAATTACGCCAGGGATTGCCTTTTCTATAGTAAATTATTCAAAAATTAATTTTTTACTGTCGCAAATTTTAAGTGCGCCAGGGATTGCCTTTTCTATAGTAAATTATTCAAAAAATAATTTTTTACTGTCGCAAATTTTAATTACGCCGGGGATTGCCTTTTCTATAGTAAATTATTCAAAAAATAATTTTCTATTGTCGCAAGTTTTAATTGCGCCAGGGATTGCCTTTTCTATAGTAAATTATTCAAAAAATAATTTTCTACTGTCGCAAATTTTAATTACGCCAGGGATTGCCTTTTCTACAGTAAATTATTCAAAAAATAATTTTTTACTGTCGCAAATTTTAATTACGCCATGGATTGCCTTTTCTATAGTAAATTATTCAAAAAAATAATTTTCTACTGTCGCAAATTTTGATTACGCCAGGGATTGTCTTTTCTATAGTAAATTATTTCAAAAAATAATTTTTTACTGTCGCAAATTTTAATTGCGCCAGGGATTGCCTTTTCTACAGTAAATTTTTCAAAAATTAAATTTATACTGTCGCAAATTTTAAATACGCCACGGATTGCCTTTTCTATAGTAAATTATTCAAAAAATAATTTTATACTGTCGCAAATTTTAAGTGCGCCAGGGATTGCCTTTCTACAGTAAATTATTCAAAAAATAATTTTCTACTGTCGCAAATTTTAATTGCGCCAGGGATTGCCTTTCCTATAGTAAATTATTCAAATAATAATTTTTTACTGTCGCAAATTTTAAATACGCCAGGGATTGCCTTTTCTATAGTAAATTTTGCAAAAAAAAAAAAATTTTTACTGTCGCAAATTTTAAATATCCCAGGGATTGCCTTTTCTATAGTAAATTTCTCACAAATTAATTTTTTACTGTCGCAAATTTTAAATACGCCAGGGATTGCCTTTTCTATAGTAAATTATTCAAAAAATAATTTTCTACTGTCGCAAATTTTAATTACGCCAGGGATTGCCTTTTCTATAGTAAATTATTCAAAAAATAATTTTCTACTGTCGCAAATTTTAATTACGCCAGGGATTGCCTTTTCTATAGTAAATTATTTAAAAAATAATTTTATACTGTCGCAAATTTTAATTACGCCAGGGATTGCCTTTTCTATAGTAAATTATTCAAAAAATAATTTTCTACTGTCGCAAATTTAACTACGCCAGGGATTGCCTTTTCTATAGTAAATTATTCAAAAAATAATTTTCAACTGTCGCAAATTTTAATTACGCCAGGGATTGCCTTTTCTATAGTAAATTATTCAAAAAATAATTTTTTACTGTCGCAAATTTTAATTACGCCAGGGATTGCCTTTTCTATAGTAAATTAATCAAAAAATAATTTTCAACTGTCACAAATTGTAATTGCGCCAGGGATTGCCTTTTCTATAGTAAATTATTCAAAAAATAATTTTTTACTGTCGCAAATTTTAATTACGCCAGGGATTGCCTTTTCTATAGTAAATTATTCAAAAAATAATTTTTTACTGTCGCAAAATTTAAGTGCGCCAGGGATTGCCTTTTCTATAGTAAATTATTCAAAAAATAATTTTCAACTGTCGCAAATTGTAATTGCGTCAGGGATTGCCTTTTCTATAGTAAATTATTCAAAAATAATTTTTTACTGTCGCAAATTTTAATTACGCCAGGGATTGCCTTTTATATAGTAAATTATTCAAAAAATAATTTTCAACTGTCGCAAATTTTAATTACACCAGGGATTGCCTTTTCTATAGTAAATTAATCAAAAAATAATTTTTTACTGTCGCAAATTTTAATTGCGCCAGGGATTGCCTTTTCTATAGTAAATTATTCAAAAAATAATTTTTTACTGTCGCAAATTTTAATTGCGCCAGGGATTGCCTTTTCTATAGTAAATTATTCAAAAAATATTTTTTTTACTGTCGCAAATTTTAATTGCGCCAGGGATTGCCTTTTCTACAGTCAATTTTTCAAAAAATAATTTTATACTGTCGCAAATTTTAATTACGCCAGGGATTGCCTTTTCTATAGTAAATTATTCAAAAAATAATTTTCTACTGTCGCAAATTTTAATTACGCCAGGGATTGCCTTTTCTATAGTAAATTATTCAAAAAATAATTTTTTACTGTCGCAAATTTTAAATATCCCAGGGATTGCCTTTTCTATAGTAAATTTCTCACAAATTAATTTCTTACTGTCGCAAATTTTAATTACGCCAGGGATTGCCTTTTCTATAGTCAATTATTCAAAAAATAATTTTTTACTGTCGCAAATTTTAATTGCGCCAGGGATTGCCTTTTCTATAGTAAATTATTCAAAAAATAATTTTTTACTGTTGCAAATTTTAATTGCGCCAGGGATTGCCTTTTCTATAGTAAATTATTCAAAAAATAATTTTCTACTGTCGCAAATTTTAATTGCACCAGGGATTGCCTTTTCTATAGTAAATTATTCAAAAAATAATTTTCAACTGTCGCAAATTTTAATTACGCCAGGGATTGCCTTTTCTATAGTAAATTATTCAAAAAATAATTTTTTACTGTCGCAAATTTTAAATACCCCAGGGATTGCCTTTTCTATAGTAAATTATTCAAAAAATAATTTTCAACTGTCGCAAATTTTAAATATCCCAGGGATTGCCTTTTCTATAGTAAAATTCTCACAAATTAATTTCTTACTGTCGCAAATTTTAATTACGCCAGGGATTGCCTTTTCTATAGCAAATTTTGCAAAAAATAATTTTATACTGTCGCAAATTTTAATTACGCCAGGGATTGACTTTTCTATAGTAAATTATTCAAAAAATAATTTTCTACTGTCGCAAATTTTAATTACGCCAGGGATTGCCTTTTCTATAGTAAATTATTCAAAAAATAATTTTATACTGTCGCAAATTTTAAGTGCGCCAGGGATTGCCTTTTCTATAGTAAATTATTCAAAAAATAATTTTATACTGTCGCAAATTTTAATTACGCCAGGGATTGCCTTTTCTATAGTAAATTATTCAAAAAATAATTTTATACTGTCGCAAATTTTAAGTGCACCAGGAATTGCCTTTTCTATAGTAAATTTTGAATAATTTTTTACTGTCGAAAATTTTAATTGCGCCAGGGATTGCCTTTTCTACAGTAAATTATTCAAAAATAATTTTCTACTGTCGCAAATTTTAATTACGCCAGGGATTGCCTTTCTATAGTAAATTATTCAAAAAATAATTTTCAACTGTCGCAAATTTTAATTACGCCAGGGATTGCCTTTTCTATAGTAAATTATTCAAAAAATAATTTTCAACTGTCGCAAATTTTAATTACGCCAGGGATTGCCTTTTCTATAGTAAATTATTCAAAAAATAATTTTCTACTGTCGCAAATTTTAATTACGCCAGGGATTGCCTTTTCTATAGTAAATTTTGCAAAAAATAATTTTTTACTGTCGCAAATTTTAAATACGCCAGAGAATGCCTTTTCTATATTAAATTGTTCAAAAAATAATTTTATACTCTCGCAAATTTTAATTACGCCAGGGATTGCCTTTTCTATAGTAAATTTTGCAAAAAATAATTTTTTACTGTCGCAAATTTTAATTGCGCCAGGGATTGCCTTTTCTATAGTAAATTATTCAAAAAATCATTTTATACTGTCGCAAATTTTAATTACGCCAGGGATTGCCTTTTCTATAGTAAATTATTCAAAAAATAATTTTTTACTGTCGCAAATTTTAAATACGCCAGGGATTGCCTTTTCTATAGTAAATTATTCAAAAAATAATTTTCTACTGTCGCAAATTTTAATTACGCCAGGGATTGCCTTTTCTATAGTAAATTATTCAAAAAATAATTTTATACTGTCGCAAATTTTAATTACGGCAGGGATTGCCTTTGCTATAGTAAATTATTCAAAAAATAATTTTTTACTGTCGCAAATTTTAAGTGCGCCAGGGATTGCCTTTTCTATAGTAAATTATTAAAAAATAATTTCTTACTGTCGCAAATTTTAATTACGCCAGGGATTGCCTTTTCTATAGTAAATTATTCAAAAAATAATTTTTACTGTCGCAAATTTTAAGTGCGCCAGGGATTGCCTTTTCTATAGTAAATTATTCAAAAAATAATTTTTTACTGTCGCAAATTTTAATTACGCCAGGGATTGCCTTTTCTATAGTAAATTATTCAAAAAATAATTTTTTACTGTCGCAAATTTTAAGTGCGCCAGGCATTGCCTTTTCTATAGTAAATTTTGCAAAAAAATATTTTTTACTGTCGCAAATTTTAAATATCCTAGGGATTGCCTTTTCTATAGTAAATTTCTCACAAATTAATTTTTTACTGTCGCAAATTTTAAATACGCCAGGGATTGCCTTTTCTATAGTAAATTATTCAAAAAATAATTTTCTACTGTCGCAAATTTTAATTACGCCAGGGATTGCCTTTTCTATAGTAAATTATTCAAAAAATAATTTTATACTGTCGCAAATTTTAATAACGCCAGGGATTGCCTTTTCTATAGTAAATTTGCAAAAAATAATTTTTTATTGTCGCAAATTTTAATTGCGCCAGGGATTGCCTTTTCTATAGTAAATTATTCAAAAAATAATTTTATACTGTCGCAAATTTTAATTACGCCAGGGATTGCCATTTCTATAGTAAATTATTCAAAAAATAGTTTTTTACTGTCGCAAATTTTAATTACGCCAGGGATTGCCTTTGCTATAGTAAATTATTCAAAAAATAATTTTTTACTGTCGCAAATTTTAAGTGCGCCAGGGATTGCCGTTTCTATAGTAAATTATTCAAAAAATAATTTTATACTGTCGCAAATTTTAAGTGCGCCAGGGATTGCCTTTTCTATAGTAAATTTTGCAAAAAATAATTTTTTACTGTCGCAAATTTTAATTGCGCCAGGGATTGCCTTTTCTACAGTAAATTATTCAAAAAATAATTTTCTACTGTCGCAAATTTTAATTACGCCAGGGATTGCCTTTCTATAGTAAATTATTCAAAAAATAATTTTCAACTGTCGCAAATTTTAATTACGCCAGGGATTGCCTTTTCTATAGTAAATTATTCAAAAATTAATTTTCAACTGTCGCAAATTTTAATTACGCCAGGGATTGCCTTTTCTATAGTAAATTATTCAAAAAATAATTTTCTACTGTCGCAAATTTTAATTACGCCAGGGATTGCCTTTTCTATAGTAAATTTTGCAAAAATAATTTTTTACTGTCGCAAATTTTAAATACGCCAGGGATTGCCTTTTCTATAGTAAATTATTCAAAAAATAATTTTATACTGTCGCAAATTTTAAGTGCGCCAGGCATTGCCTTTTCTATAGTAAATTTTGCAAAAAAATATTTTTTACTGTCGCAAATTTTAAATATCCTAGGGATTGCCTTTTCTATAGTAAATTTCTCACAAATTAATTTTTTACTGTCGCAAATTTTAAATACGCCAGGGATTGCCTTTTCTATAGTAAATTATTCAAAAATTAGTTTTCTACTGTCGCAAATTTTAATTACGTCAGGGATTGCCTTTTCTATAGTAAATTATTCAAAAAATAATTTTTTACTGTCGCAAATTTTAAGTGCGCCAGGGATTGCCTTTTCTATAGTAAATTATTCAAAAAATAATTTTTTACTGTCGCAAATTTTAATTACGCCAGGGATTGCCTTTTCTATAGTAAATTATTCAAAAAATAATTTTTTACTGTCGCAAATTTTAAGTGCGCCAGGCATTGCCTTTTCTATAGTAAATTTTGCAAAAAAATATTTTTTACTGTCGCAAATTTTAAATATCCTAGGGATTGCCTTTTCTATAGTAAATTTCTCACAAATTAATTTTTTACTGTCGCAAATTTTAAATACGCCATGGATTGCCTTTTCTATAGTAAATTATTCAAAAAATAATTTTCTACTGTCGCAAATTTTAATTACGCCAGGGATTGCCTTTTCTATAGTAAATTATTCAAAAAATAATTTTATACTGTCGCAAATTTTAATAACGCCAGGGATTGCCTTTTCTATAGTAAATTTTGCAAAAAATAATTTTTTATTGTCGCAAATTTTAATTGCGCCAGGGATTGCCTTTTCTATAGTAAATTATTCAAAAAATAATTTTATACTGTCGCAAATTTTAATTACGCCAGGGATTGCCATTTCTATAGTAAATTATTCAAAAAATAGTTTTTTACTGTCGCAAATTTTAATTACGCCAGGGATTGCCTTTGCTATAGTAAATTATTCAAAAAATAATTTTTTACTGTCGCAAATTTTAAGTGCGCCAGGGATTGCCTTTTCTATAGTAAATTATTCAAAAAATAATTTTATACTGTCGCAAATTTTAAGTGCGCCAGGGATTGCCTTTTCTATAGTAAATTTTGCAAAAAATAATTTTTTACTGTCGCAAATTTTAATTGCGCCAGGGATTGCCTTTTCTACAGTAAATTATTCAAAAAATAATTTTCTACAGTCGCAAATTTTAATTACGCCAGGGATTGCCTTTCTATAGTAAATTATTCAAAAAATAATTTTCAACTGTCGCAAATTTTAATTACGCCAGGGATTGCCTTTTCTATAGTAAATTATTCAAAAATTAATTTTCAACTGTCGCAAATTTTAATTACGCCAGGGATTGCCTTTTCTATAGTAAATTATTCAAAAATAATTTTCTACTGTCGCAAATTTTAATTACGCCAGGGATTGCCTTTTCTATAGTAAATTTTGCAAAAAATAATTTTTTACTGTCGCAAATTTTAAATACGCCAGGGATTGCCTTTTCTATAGTAAATTATTCAAAAAATAATTTTATACTGTCTCAAATTTTAATTACGCCAGGGATTGCCTTTTCTATAGTAAATTTTGAAAAAAATAATTTTTTACTGTCGCAAATTTTAATTGCGCCAGGGGTTGCCTTTTCTATAGTAAATTATTCAAAAAATCATTTTATACTGTCGTAAATTTTAATTACGCCAGGGATTGCCTTTTCTATAGTAAATTATTCAAAAAATAATTTTTTACTGTCGCAAATTTTAAATACGCCAGGGATTGCCTTTTCTATAGTAAATTATTCAAAAAATAATTTTTTACTGTCGCAAATTTTAATTACGCCAGGGATTGCCTTTTCTATAGTAAATTTTGAAAAAAATAATTTTTTTACTGTCGCAAATTTTAATTGCGCCAGGGGTTGCCTTTTCTATAGTAAATTATTCAAAAAATCATTTTATACTGTCGCAAATTTTAATTACGCCAGGGATTGCCTTTTCTATAGTAAATAATTCAAAAAATAATTTTTTACTGTCGCAAATTTTAAATACGCCAGGGATTGCCTTTTCTATAGTAAATTATTCAAAAAATAATTTTCTACTGTCGCAAATTTTAATTACGCCAGGGATTGCCTTTTCTATAGTATATTATTCAAAAAATAATTTTATACTGTCGCAAATTTTAATTACGCCAGGGATTGCCTTTGCTATAGTAAATTATTCAAAAAATAATTTTTTACTGTCGCAAATTTTAAGTGCGCCAGGGATTGCCTTTTCTATAGTATATTATTCAAAAATAATTTTTTACAGTCGCAAATTTTAATTACGCCAGGGATTGCCTTTTCTATAGTAAATTATTCAAAAAATAATTTTTTACTGTCGCAAATTTTAAGTGCGCCAGGGATTGCCTTTTCTATAGTAAATTATTCAAAAAATAATTTTTTACTGTCGCAAATTTTAATTACGCCAGGGATTGCCTTTTCTATAGTAAATTATTCAAAAAATAATTTTTTACTGTCGCAAATTTTAAATACGCCAGGCATTGATTTTTCTATAGTAAATTTTGCAAAAAAATAATTTTTTACTGTCGCAAATTTTAAATATCCCAGGGATTGCCTTTTCTATAATAAATTTCTCACAAATTAATTTTTTACTGTCGCAAATTTTAAATACGCCATGGATTGCCTTTTCTATAGTAAATTATTCAAAAAATAATTTTCTACTGTCGCAAATTTTAATTACGCCAGGGATTGCCTTTTCTATAGTAAATTATTCAAAAAATAACTTTATACTGTCGCAAATTTTAATTACGCCAGGGATTGCCTTTTCTATAGTAAATTTTGCAAAAAATAATTTTTTACTCTCGCAAATTTTAATTGCGCCAGGGATTGCCTTTTCTATAGTAAATTATTCAAAAAATAATTTTATACTGTCGCAAATTTTAATTACGCCAGGGATTGCCTTTTCTATAGTAAATTATTCAAAAAATAATTTTTTACTGTCGCAAATTTTAAATACGCCAGGGATTGCCTTTTCTATAGTAAATTATTCAAAAAATAATTTTCTACTGTCGCAAATTTTAAATATCCCAGGGATTGCCTTTTCTATAGTAAATTTCTCACAAATTAATTTCTTACTGTCGCAAATTTTAATTACGCCAGGGATTGCCTTTTCTATAGCAAATTTTGCAAAAAATAATTTTATACTGTCGCAAATTTTAATTACGCCAGGGATTGACTTTTCTATAGTAAATTATTCAAAAAATAATTTTCTACTGTCGCAAATTTTAATTACGCCAGGGATTGCCTTTTCTATAGTAAATTATTCAAAAAATAATTTTCTACTGTCGCAAATTTTAATTACGCCAGGGATTGCCTTTTCTATAGTAAATTTTGCAAAAAATAATTTTTTACTGTCGCAAATTTTAAATACGCCAGGGATTGCCTTTTCTATAGTAAATTATTCAAAAAATAATTTTATACTGTCGCAAATTTTAATTACGCCAGGGATTGCCTTTTCTATAGTAAATTTTGCAAAAAATAATTTTTTACTGTCGCAAATTTTAATTGCGCCAGGGATTGCCTTTTCTATAGTAAATTATTCAAAAAATCATTTTATACTGTCGCAAATTTTAATTACGCCAGGGATTGCCTTTTCTATAGTAAATTATTCAAAAAATAATTTTTTACTGTCGCAAATTTTAAATACGCCAGGGATTGCCTTTTCTATAGTAAATTATTCAAAAAATAATTTTCTACTGTAGCAAATTTTAATTACGCCAGGGATTGCCTTTTCTATAGTAAATTATTCAAAAAATAATTTTATACTGTCGCAAATTTTAATTACGCCAGGGATTGCCTTTGCTATAGTAAATTATTCAAAAAATAATTTTTTACTGTCGCAAATTTTAAGTGCGCCAGGGATTGCCTTTTCTATAGTAAATTATTAAAAAATAATTTTTTACTGTCGCAAATTTTAATTACGCCAGGGATTGCCTTTTCTGTAGTAAATTATTCAAAAAATAATTTTTTACTGTCGCAAATTTGAAGTGCGCCAGGGATTGCCTTTTCTATAGTAAATTATTCAAAAAATAATTTTTTACTGTCGCAAATTTTAATTACGCCAGGGATTGCCTTTTCTATAGTAAATTATTCAAAAAATAATTTTTTACTGTCGCAAATTTTAAGTGCGCCAGGCATTGCCTTTTCTATAGTAAATTTTGCAAAAAAATATTTTTTACTGTCGCAAATTTTAAATATCCTAGGGATTGCCTTTTCTATAGTAAATTTCTCACAAATTAATTTTTTACTGTCGCAAATTTTAAATACGCCAGGGATTGCCTTTTCTATAGTAAATTATTCAAAAAATAATTTTCTACTGTCGCAAATTTTAATTACGCCAGGGATTGCCTTTTCTATAGTAAATTATTCAAAAAATAATTTTATACTGTCGCAAATTTTAATTACGCCAGGGATTGCCGTTTCTATAGTAAATTTTGCAAAAAATAATTTTTTATTGTCGCAAATTTTAATTGCGCCAGGGATTGCCTTTTCTATAGTAAATTATTCAAAAAATAATTTTATACTGTCGCAAATTTTAATTACGCCAGGGATTGCCTTTTCTATAGTAAATTATTCAAAAAATAATTTTTTACTGTCGCAAATTTTAATTACGCCAGGGATTGCCTTTGCTATAGTAAATTATTCAAAAAATAATTTTTTACTGTCGCAAATTTTAAATGCGCCAGGAATTGCCTTTTCTATAGTAAATTATTCAAAAAATAATTTTATACTGTCGCAAATTTTAAGTGCGCCAGGGATTGCCTTTTCTATAGTAAATTTTGCAAAAAATAATTTTTTACTGTCGCAAATTTTAATTGCGCCAGGGATTGCCTTTTGTACAGTAAATTATTCAAAAAATAATTTTCTACTGTCGCAAATTTTAATTACGCCAGGGATTGCCTTTCTATAGTAAATTATTCAAAAAATAATTTTCAACTGTCGCAAATTTTAATTACGCCAGGGATTGCCTTTTCTATAGTAAATTATTCAAAAATTAATTTTCAACTGTCGCAAATTTTAATTACGCCAGGGATTGCCTTTTCTATAGTAAATTATTCAAAAAATAATTTTCTACTGTCGCAAATTTTAATTACGCCAGGGATTGCCTCTTCTATAGTAAATTTTGCAAAAAATAATTTTTTACTGTCGCAAATTTTAAATACGCCAGGGATTGCCTTTTCTATAGTAAATTATTCAAAAAATAATTTTATACTGTCGCAAAATTTAATTACGCCAGGGATTGCCTTTTCTATAGTAAATTTTGAAAAAATAATTTTTTACTGTCCCAAATTTTAATTGCGCCAGGGGTTGCCTTTTCTATAGTAAATTATTCAAAAAATCATTTTATACTGTCGCAAATTTTAATTACGCCAGGGATTGCCTTTTCTATAGTAAATTATTCAAAAAATAATTTTTTACTGTCGCAAATTTTAAATACGCCAGGGATTGCCTTTTCTATAGTAAATTATTCAAAAAATAATTTTCTACTGTCGCAAATTTTAATTACGCCAGGGATTGCCTTTTCTATAGTAAATTATTCAAAAAATAATTTTATACTGTCGCAAATTTTAATTACGCCAGGATTGCCTTTGCTATAGTAAATTATTCAAAAAATAATTTTTTACTGTCGCAAATTTTAAGTGCGCCAGGGATTGCCTTTTCTATAGTAAATTATTAAAAAATAATTTCTTACTGTCGCAAATTTTAATTACGCCAGGGATTGCCTTTTCTATAGTAAATTATTCAAAAAATAATTTTTTACTGTCGCAAATTTTAAGTGCGCCAGGGATTGCCTTTTCTATAGTAAATTATTCAAAAAATAATTTTTTACTGTCGCAAATTTTAATTACGCCAGGGATTGCCTTTTCTATAGTAAATTATTCAAAAAATAATTTTTTACTGTCGCAAATTTTAAGTGCGCCAGGCATTGCCTTTTCTATAGTAAATTTTGCAAAAAAATATTTTTTACTGTCGCAAATTTTAAATATCCTAGGGATTGCCTTTTCTATAGTAAATTTCTCACAAATTAATTTTTTACTGTCGCAAATTTTAAATACGCCAGGGATTGCCTTTTCTATAGTAAATTATTCAAAAAATAATTTTCTACTGTCGCAAATTTTAATTACGCCAGGGATTGCCTTTTCTATAGTAAATTATTCAAAAAATAATTTTATACTGTCGCAAATTTTAATAACGCCAGGGATTGCCTTTTCTATAGTAAATTTTGCAAAAAATAATTTTTTATTGTCGCAAATTTTAATTGCGCCAGGGATTGCCTTTTCTATAGTAAATTATTCAAAAAATAATTTTATACTGTCGCAAATTTTAATTACGCCAGGGATTGCCATTTCTATAGTAAATTATTCAAAAAATAGTTTTTTACTGTCGCAAATTTTAATTACGCCAGGGATTGCCTTTGCTATAGTAAATTATTCAAAAATAATTTTTTACTGTCGCAAATTTTAAGTGCGCCAGGGATTGCCTTTTCTATAGTAAATTATTCAAAAAATAATTTTATACTGTCGCAAATTTTAAGTGCGCCAGGGATTGCCTTTTCTATAGTAAATTTTGCAAAAAATAATTTTTTACTGTCGCAAATTTTAATTGCGCCAGGGATTGCCTTTTCTACAGTAAATTATTCAAAAAATAATTTTCTACTGTCGCAAATTTTAATTACGCCAGGGATTGCCTTTCTATAGTAAATTATTCAAAAAATAATTTTCAACTGTCGCAAATTTTAATTACGCCAGGGATTGCCTTTTCTATAGTAAATTATTCAAAAATTAATTTTCAACTGTCGCAAATTTTAATTACGCCAGGGATTGCCTTTTCTATAGTAAATTATTCAAAAAATAATTTTCTACTGTCGCAAATTTTAATTACGCCAGGGATTGCCTTTTCTATAGTAAATTTTGCAAAAAATAATTTTTTACTGTCGCAAATTTTAAATACGCCAGGGATTGCCTTTTCTATAGTAAATTATTCAAAAATAATTTTACACTGTCGCAAATTTTAATTACGCCAGGGATTGCCTTTTCTATAGTAAATTTTGAAAAAAATAATTTTTTACTGTCGCAAATTTTAATTGCGCCAGGGGTTGCCTTTTCTATAGTAAATTATTCAAAAAATCATTTTATACTGTCGTAAATTTTAATTACGCCAGGGATTGCCTTTTCTATAGTAAATTATTCAAAAAATAATTTTTTACTGTCGCAAATTTTAAATACGCCAGGGATTGCCTTTTCTATAGTAAATTATTCAAAAAATAATTTTTTACTGTCGCAAATTTTAATTACGCCAGGGATTGCCTTTTCTATAGTAAATTTTGAAAAAAAATAATTTTTTACTGTCGCAAATTTTAATTGCGCCAGGGTTTGCCTTTTCTATAGTAAATTATTCAAAAAATCATTTTATACTGTCGCAAATTTTAATTACGCCAGGGATTGCCTTTTCTATAGTAAATTATTCAAAAAATAATTTTTTACTGTCGCAAATTTTAAATACGCCAGGGATTGCCTTTTCTATAGTAAATTATTCAAAAAATAATTTTCTACTGTCGCAAATTTTAATTACGCCAGGGATTGCCTTTTCTATAGTATATTATTCAAAAAATAATTTTATACTGTCGCAAATTTTAATTACGCCAGGGATTGCCTTTGCTACAGTAAATTATTCAAAAAATAATTTTTTACTGTCGCAAATTTTAAGTGCGCCAGGGATTGCCTTTTCTATAGTATATTATTCAAAAATAATTTTTTACAGTCGCAAATTTTAATTACGCCAGGGATTGCCTTTTCTATAGTAAATTATTCAAAAAATAATTTTTTACTGTCGCAAATTTTAAGTGCGCCAGGGATTGCCTTTTCTATAGTAAATTATTCAAAAAATAATTTTTTACTGTCGCAAATTTTAATTACGCCAGGGATTGCCTTTTCTATAGTAAATTATTCAAAAAATAATTTTTTACTGTCGCAAATTTTAAATACGCCAGGCATTGATTTTTCTATAGTAAATTTTGCAAAAAAATAATTTTTTACTGTCGCAAATTTTAAATATCCCAGGGATTGCCTTTTCTATAATAAATTTCTCACAAATTAATTTTTTACTGTCGCAAATTTTAAATACGCCATGGATTGCCTTTTCTATAGTAAATTATTCAAAAAATAATTTTCTACTGTCGCAAATTTTAATTACGCCAGGGATTGCCTTTTCTATAGTAAATTATTCAAAAAATAATTTTATACTGTCGCAAATTTTAATTACGCCAGGGATTGCCTTTTCTATAGTAAATTTTGCAAAAAATAATTTTTTACTCTCGCAAATTTTAATTGCGCCAGGGATTGCCTTTTCTATAGTAAATTATTCAAAAAATAATTTTATACTGTCGCAAATTTTAATTACGCCAGGGATTGCCTTTTCTATAGTAAATTATTCAAAAAATAATTTTTTACTGTCGCAAATTTTAAATACGCCAGGGATTGCCTTTTCTATAGTAAATTATTCAAAAAATAATTTTCTACTGTCGCAAATTTTAAATATCCCAGGGATTGCCTTTTCTATAGTAAATTTCTCACAAATTAATTTCTTACTGTCGCAAATTTTAATTACGCCAGGGATTGCCTTTTCTATAGCAAATTTTGCAAAAAATAATTTTATACTGTCGCAAATTTTAATTACGCCAGGGATTGACTTTTCTATAGTAAATTATTCAAAAAATAATTTTCTACTGTCGCAAATTTTAATTACGCCAGGGATTGCCTTTTCTATAGTAAATTATTCAAAAAATAATTTTCTACTGTCGCAAATTTTAATTACGCCAGGGATTGCCTTTTCTATAGTAAATTTTGCAAAAAATAATTTTTTACTGTCGCAAATTTTAAATACGCCAGGGATTGCCTTTTCTATAGTAAATTATTCAAAAAATAATTTTATACTGTCGCAAATTTTAATTACGCCAGGGATTGCCTTTTCTATAGTAAATTTTGCAAAAAATAATTTTTTACTGTCGCAAATTTTAATTGCGCCAGGGATTGCCTTTTCTATAGTAAATTATTCAAAAAATCATTTTATATTGTCGCAAATTTTAATTACGCCAGGGATTGCCTTTTCTATAGTAAATTATTCAAAAAATAATTTTTTACTGTCGCAAATTTTAAATACGCCAGGGATTGCCTTTTCTATAGTAAATTATTCAAAAAATAATTTTCTACTGTCGCAAATTTTAATTACGCCAGGGATTGCCTTTTCTATAGTAAATTATTCAAAAAATAATTTTATACTGTCGCAAATTTTAATTACGCCAGGGATTGCCTTTTCTGTAGTAAATTATTCAAAAAATAATTTTTTACTGTCGCAAATTTGAAGTGCGCCAGGGATTGCCTTTTCTATAGTAAATTATTCAAAAAATCATTTTATATTGTCGCAAATTTTAATTACGCCAGGGATTGCCTTTTCTATAGTAAATTATTCAAAAAATAATTTTTTACTGTCGCAAATTTTAAATACGCCAGGGATTGCCTTTTCTATAGTAAATTATTCAAAAAATAATTTTTTACTGTCGCAAATTTTAATTACGCCAGGGATTGCCTTTTCTATAGTAAATTATTAAAAAATAATTTTTTACTGTCGCAAATTTTAATTACGCCAGGGATTGCCTTTTCTGTAGTAAATTATTCAAAAAATAATTTTTTACTGTCGCAAATTTGAAGTGCGCCAGGGATTGCCTTTTCTATAGTAAATTATTCAAAAAATAATTTTTTACTGTCGCAAATTTTAATTACGCCAGGGATTGCCTTTTCTATAGTAAATTATTCAAAAAATAATTTTTTACTGTCGCAAATTTTAAGTGCGCCAGGCATTGCCTTTTCTATAGTAAATTTTGCAAAAAAATATTTTTTACTGTCGCAAATTTTAAATATCCTAGGGATTGCCTTTTCTATAGTAAATTTCTCGCAAATTAATTTTTTACTGTCGCAAATTTTAAATACGCCAGGGATTGCCTTTTCTATAGTAAATTATTCAAAAAATAATTTTCTACTGTCGCAAATTTTAATTACGCCAGGGATTGCCTTTTCTATAGTAAATTATTCAAAAAATAATTTTATACTGTCGCAAATTTTAATTACGCCAGGGATTGCCTTTTCTATAGTAAATTATTCAAAAAATAATTTTTTACTGTCGCAAATTTTAATTACGCCAGGGATTGCCTTTGCTATAGTAAATTATTCAAAAAATAATTTTTTACTGTCGCAAATTTTAAATGCGCCAGGGATTGCCTTTCTATAGTAAATTATTCAAAAAATAATTTTCAACTGTCGCAAATTTTAATTACGCCAGGGATTGCCTTTTCTATAGTAAATTATTCAAAAATTAATTTTCAACTGTCGCAAATTTTAATTACGCCAGGGATTGCCTTTTCTATAGTAAATTATTCAAAAAATAATTTTCTACTATCGCAAATTTTAATTACGCCAGGGATTGCCTTTTCTATAGTAAATTTTGCAAAAAATAATTTTTTACTGTCGCAAATTTTAAATACGCCAGGGATTGCCTTTTCTATAGTAAATTATTCAAAAAATAATTTTATACTGTCGCAAATTTTAATTACGCCAGGGATTGCCTTTTCTATAGTAAATTTTGAAAAAAATAATTTTTTACTGTCCCAAATTTTAATTGCGCCAGGGGTTGCCGTTTCTATAGTAAATTATTCAAAAAATCATTTTATACTGTCGCAAATTTTAATTACGCCAGGGATTGCCTTTTCTATAGTAAATTATTCAAAAAATAATTTTTTACTGTCGCAAATTTTAAATACGCCAGGGATTGCCTTTTCTATAGTAAATTATTCAAAAAATAATTTTCTACTGTCGCAAATTTTAAGTGCGCCAGGGATTGCCTTTTCTATAGTAAATTATTCAAAAAATAATTTTTTACTGTCGCAAATTTTAATTACGCCAGGGATTGCCTTTTCTATAGTAAATTATTCAAAAAATAATTTTTTACTGTCGCAAATTTTAAATACGCCAGGCATTGATTTTTCTATAGTAAATTTTGCAAAAAAATAATTTTTTACTGTCGCAAATTTTAAATATCCCAGGGATTGCCTTTTCTATAATAAATTTCTCACAAATTAAATTTTTACTGTCGCAAATTTTAAATACGCCAGGGATTGCCTTTTCTATAGTAAATTTTGCAAAAAATAATTTTTTACTCTCGCAAATTTTAATTGCGCCAGGGATTGCCTTTTCTATAGTAAATTATTCAAAAAATAATTTTATACTGTCGCAAATTTTAATTACGCCAGGGATTGCCTTTTCTATAGTAAATTATTCAAAAAATAATTTTTTACTGTCGCAAATTTTAAATACGCCTGGGATTGCCTTTTCTATAGTAAATTATTCAAAAAATAATTTTCTACTCTCGCAAATTTTAATTACGCCAGGGATTGCCTTTTCTATAGTAAATTATTCAACAAATAATTGTATACTGTCGCAAATTTTAATTACGCCAGGGATTGCCTTTTCTATAGTAAATTATTCAAAAAATAATTTTTTACTGTCGCAAATTTTAAGTGCGCCAGGGATTGCCTTTTCTATAGTAAATTATTCAAAAATAATTTTTTACTGTCGCAAATTTTAATTACGCCAGGGATTGCCTTTTCTATAGTAAATTATTCAAAAAATAATTTTTTACTGTCGCAAATTTTAAGTGCGCCAGGGATTGCCTTTTCTATAGTAAATTATTCAAAAAATAATTTTTTACTGTCGCAAATTTTAATTACGCCAGGGATTGCCTTTTCTATAGTAAATTAATCAAAAAATAATTTTTTACTGTCGCAAATTTTAAATACGCCAGGCATTGCATTTTCTATAGTAAATTTTGCAAAAAAATAATTTTTTACTGTCGCAAATTTCAAATATCTCAGGGATTGCCTTTTCTATAGTAAATTTCTCACAAATTAATTTTTTACTGTCGCACATTTTAGATACGACAGGGATTGCCTTTTCTATAGTAAATTATTCAAAAAATAATTTTCTACTGTCGCAAATTTTAATTACGCCAGGGATTGACTTTTCTATAGTAAATTATTCAAAAAATAATTTTCTACTGTCGCAAATTTTAATTACGCCAGGGATTGCCTTTTCTATAGTAAATTAATCAAAAAATAATTTTTTACTGTCGCAAATTTTAAGTGCGCCAGGGATTGCCTTTGCTTTAGTAAATTATTCAAAAAATAATTTTTTACTGTCGCAAATTTTAATTATGCCAGGGATTGCCTTTTCTATAGTAAATTAATCAAAAAATAATTTTTTACTGTCGCAAATTTTAAATACGCCAGGCATTGCATTTTCTATAGTAAATTTTGCAAAAAAATAATTTTTTACTGTCGCAAATTTCAAATATCCCAGGGATTGCCTTTTCTATAGTAAATTTCTCACAAATTAATTTTTTACTGTCGCACATTTTAGATACGACAGGGATTGCCTTTTCTATAGTAAATTAATCAAAAAATAATTTTTTACTGTCGCAAATTTTAAATACGCCAGGCATTGCATTTTCTATAGTAAATTTTGCAAAAAAATAATTTTTTACTGTCGCAAATTTCAAATATCCCAGGGATTGCCTTTTCTATAGTAAATTTCTCACAAATTAATTTCTTACTGTCGCAAATTTTAATTACGCCAGGGATTGCCTTTTCTATAGCAAATTTTGCAAAAGATAATTTTATACTGTCGCAAATTTTAATTACGCCAGGGATTGACTTTTCTATAGTAAATTATTCAAAAAATAATTTTCTACTGTCGCAAATTTTAATTACGCCAGGGATTGCCTTTTCTATAGTAAGTTATTCAAAAAATAATTTTCTACTGTCGCAAATTTTAATTACGCCAGGGATTGCCTTTTCTATAGTAAATTTTGCAAAAAATAATTTTTTACTGTCGCAAATTTTAATTGCGCCAGGGATTGCCTTTTCTATAGTAAATTTCTCACAAATTAATTTCTTACTGTCGCAAATTTTAATTACGCCAGGGATTGCCTTTTCTATAGTAAATTTTGCAAAAAATAATTTTATACTGTCGCAAATTTTAATTACGCCAGGGATTGACTTTTCTATAGTAAATTATTCAAAAAATAATTTTCTACTGTCGCAAATTTTAATTACGCCAGGGATTGCCTTTTCTATAGTAAATTATTCAAAAAATAATTTTCTACTGTCGCAAATTTTAATTACGCCAGGGATTGCCTTTTCTATAGTAAATTTTGCAAAAAATAATTTTTTACTGTCGCAAATTTTAAATACGCCAGGGATTGCCTTTTCTATAGTATATTATTCAAAAAATAATTTTATACTGTCGCAAATTTTAATTACGCCAGGGATTGCCTTTTCTATAGTAAATTTTGCAAAAAATAATTTTTTACTGTCGCAAATTTTAATTGCGCCAGGGATTGCCTTTTCTATAGTAAATTATTCAAAAAATCATTTTATATTGTCGCAAATTTTAATTACGCCAGGGATTGCCTTTTCTATAGTAAATTATTCAAAAAATAATTTTTTACTGTCGCAAATTTTAAATACGCCAGGGATTGCCTTTTCTATAGTAAATTATTCAAAAAATAATTTTCTACTGTCGCAAATTTTAAGTGCGCCAGGGATTGCCTTTTCTATAGTAAATTATTCAAAAAATAATTTTATACTGTCGCAAATTTTAATTACGCCAGGGATTGCCTTTTCTATAGTAAATTTTGCAAAAAATAATTTTTTATTGTCGCAAATTTTAATTGCGCCAGGGATTGCCTTTTCTATAGTAAATTATTCAAAAAATAATTTTATACTGTCGCAAATTTTAATTACGCCAGGGATTGCCTTTTCTATAGTAAATTATTCAAAAAATAATTTTTTACTGTCGCAAATTTTAATTACGCCAGGGATTGCCTTTGCTATAGTAAATTATTCAAAAAATAATTTTTTACTGTCGCAAATTTTAAATGCGCCAGGAATTGCCTTTTCTATAGTAAATTATTCAAAAAATAATTTTATACTGTCGCAAATTTTAAGTGCGCCAGGGATTGCCTTTTCTATAGTAAATTTTGCAAAAAATAATTTTTTACTGTCGCAAATTTTAATTGCGCCAGGGATTGCCTTTTCTACAGTAAATTATTCAAAAAATAATTTTCTACTGTCGCAAATTTTAATTACGCCAGGGATTGCCTTTCTATAGTAAATTATTCAAAAAATAATTTTCAACTGTCGCAAATTTTAATTACGCCAGGGATTGCCTTTTCTATAGTAAATTATTCAAAAATTAATTTTCAACTGTCGCAAATTTTAATTACGCCAGGGATTGCCTTTTCTATAGTAAATTATTCAAAAAATAATTTTCTACTATCGCAAATTTTAATTACGCCAGGGATTGCCTTTTCTATAGTAAATTTTGCAAAAAATAATTTTTTACTGTCGCAAATTTTAAATACGCCAGGGATTGCCTTTTCTATAGTAAATTATTCAAAAAATAATTTTATACTGTCGCAAATTTTAATTACGCCAGGGATTGCCTTTTCTATAGTAAATTTTGAAAAAAATAATTTTTTACTGTCCCAAATTTTAATTGCGCCAGGGGTTGCCTTTTCTATAGTAAATTATTCAAAAAATCATTTTATACTGTCGCAAATTTTAATTACGCCAGGGATTGC
The DNA here is from genome assembly GCA_963930735.1 of Dioctria linearis. Taxonomy (NCBI): domain Eukaryota; kingdom Metazoa; phylum Arthropoda; class Insecta; order Diptera; family Asilidae; genus Dioctria; species Dioctria linearis. Next base: position 60,201 of record CAWVNZ010000454.1, read on the forward strand.
CTTTTCCATAGTAAATTATTCAAAAAATAATTTTTTACTGTCGCAAATTTTAAATACGCCAGGGATTGCCTTTTCTATAGTAAATTATTCAAAAAATAATTTTCTACTGTCGCAAATTTTAATTACGCCAGGGATTGCCTTTTCTATAGTAAATTATTCAAAAAATAATTTTATACTGTCGCAAATTTTAATTACGCCAGGGATTGCCTTTGCTATAGTAAATTATTCAAAAAATAATTTTTTACTGTCGCAAATTTTAAGTGCGCCAGGGATTGCCTTTTCTATAGTATATTATTCAAAAATAATTTTTTACAGTCGCAAATTTTAATTACGCCAGGGATTGCCTTTTCTATAGTAAATTATTCAAAAAATATTTTTTTACTGTCGCAAATTTTAAGTGCGCCAGGGATTGCCTTTTCTATAGTAAATTATTCAAAAAATAATTTTTTACTGTCGCAAATTTTAATTACGCCAGGGATTGCCTTTTCTATAGTAAATTATTCAAAAAATAATTTTTTACTGTCGCAAATTTTAAATACGCCAGGCATTGATTTTTCTATAGTAAATTTTGCAAAAAAATAATTTTTTACTGTCGCAAATTTTAAATATCCCAGGGATTGCCTTTTCTATAATAAATTTCTCACAAATTAAATTTTTACTGTCGCAAATTTTAAATACGCCAGGGATTGCCTTTTCTATAGTAAATTATTCAAAAAATAATTTTCTACTGTCGCAAATTTTAATTACGCCAGGGATTGCCTTTTCTATAGTAAATTATTCAAAAAATAATTTTATACTGTCGCAAATTTTAATTACGCCAGGGATTGCCTTTTCTATAGTAAATTTTGCAAAAAATAATTTTTTACTCTCGCAAATTTTAATTGCGCCAGGGATTGCCTTTTCTATAGTAAATTATTCAAAAAATAATTTTATACTGTCGCAAATTTTAATTACGCCAGGGATTGCCTTTTCTATAGTAAATTATTCAAAAAATAATTTTTTACTGTCGCAAATTTTAAATACGCCTGGGATTGCCTTTTCTATAGTAAATTATTCAAAAAATAATTTTCTACTCTCGCAAATTTTAATTACGCCAGGGATTGCCTTTTCTATAGTAAATTATTCAACAAATAATTGTATACTGTCGCAAATTTTAATTACGCCAGGGATTGCCTTTTCTATAGTAAATTATTCAAAAAATAATTTTTTACTGTCGCAAATTTTAAGTGCGCCAGGGATTGCCTTTTCTATAGTAAATTATTCAAAAATAATTTTTTACTGTCGCAAATTTTAATTACGCCAGGGATTGCCTTTTCTATAGTAAATTATTCAAAAAATAATTTTTTACTGTCGCAAATTTTAAGTGCGCCAGGGATTGCCTTTTCTATAGTAAATTATTCAAAAAATAATTTTGTACTGTCGCAAATTTTAATTACGCCAGGGATTGCCTTTTCTATAGTAAATTAATCAAAAAATAATTTTTTACTGTCGCAAATTTTAAATACGCCAGGCATTGCATTTTCTATAGTAAATTTTGCAAAAAAATAATTTTTTACTGTCGCAAATTTCAAATATCCCAGGGATTGCCTTTTCTATAGTAAATTTCTCACAAATTAATTTTTTACTGTCGCACATTTTAGATACGACAGGGATTGCCTTTTCTATAGTAAATTATTCAAAAAATAATTTTCTACTGTCGCAAATTTTAATTACGCCAGGGATTGCCTTTTCTATAGTAAATAATTCAAAAAATAATTTTCTACTGTCGCAAATTTTAATTACGCCACGGATTGCCTTTTCTATAGTAAATTATTCAAAAAATAATTTTATGCTGTCGCAAATTTTAATTACGCCAGGGATTGCCTTTTCTATAGTAAATTATTCAAAAAATAATTTTCTACTGTGGCAAATTTTAATTACGCCAGGGATTCCCTTTTCTATAGTAAATTATTCAAAAAATAATTTTCAACTCTCGCAAATTTTAATTACGCCAGGGATTGCCTTTTCTATAGTAAATTATTCAAAAAATAATTTTCTACTGTCGCAAATTTTAATTACGCCAGGGATTGCCTTTTCTATAGTAAATTATTCAAAAAATAATTTTATACTGTCGCAAATTTTAATTACGCCAGGGATTACCTTTTCTATAGTAAATTTTGCAAAAAATAATTTTTTACTGTTGCAAATTTTAAATACGCCAGGGATTGCCTTTTCTATAGTAAATTATTCAAAAAATAATTTTATACTGTCTGAAATTTTAATTACGCCAGGGATTGCCTTTTCTATAGTAAATTTTGCAAAAAATAATTTTTTACTGTCGCAAATTTTAATTGCGCCAGGGATTGCCTTTTCTATAGTAAATTATTCAAAAAATAATTTTATACTGTCGCAAATTTTAATTACGCCAGGGATTGCCTTTTCTATAGTAAATTATTCAAAAAATAATTTTTGACTTTCGCAAATTTTAAATACGCCAGGGATTGCCTTTTCTATAGTAAATTATTCAAAAAATAATTTTCTACTGTCGCAAATTTTAACTACGCCAGGGATTGCCTTTTCTATAGTAAATTATTCAAAAAATAATTTTCTACTGTCGTAAATTGTAATTGCGCCAGGGATTGCCTTTTCTATAGTAAATTATTCAAAAAATAATTTTCTACTCTCGCAAATTTTAATTACGCCAGGGATTGCCTTTTCTATAGTAAATTATTCAACAAATAATTGTATACTGTCGCAAATTTTAATTACGCCAGGGATTGCCTTTTCTATAGTAAATTATTCAAAAAATAATTTTTTACTGTCGCAAATTTTAAGTGCGCCAGGGATTGCCTTTTCTATAGTAAATTATTCAAAAATAATTTTTTACTGTCGCAAATTTTAATTACGCCAGGGATTGCCTTTTCTATAGTAAATTATTCAAAAAATAATTTTTTACTGTCGCAAATTTTAAGTGCGCCAGGGATTGCCTTTTCTATAGTAAATTATTCAAAAAATAATTTTTTACTGTCGCAAATTTTAATTACGCCAGGTATTGCCTTTTCTATAGTAAATTAATCAAAAAATAATTTTTTACTGTCGCAAATTTTAAATACGCCAGGCATTGCATTTTCTATAGTAAATTTTGCAAAAAAATAATTTTTTACTGTCGCAAATTTCAAATATCCCAGGGATTGCCTTTTCTATAGTAAATTTCTCACAAATTAATTTTTTACTGTCGCACATTTTAGATACGACAGGGATTGCCTTTTCTATAGTAAATTATTCAAAAAATAATTTTCTACTGTCGCAAATTTTAATTACGCCAGGGATTGCCTTTTCTATAGTAAATAATTCAAAAAATAATTTTCTACTGTCGCAAATTTTAATTACGCCAGGGATTGCCTTTTCTATAGTAAATTATTCAAAAAATAATTTTATTCTGTCGCAAATTTTAATTACGCCAGGGATTGCCTTTTCTATAGTAAATTATTCAAAAAATAATTTTCTACTGTGGCAAATTTTAATTACGCCAGGGATTCCCTTTTCTATAGTAAATTATTCAAAAAATAATTTTCAACTCTCGCAAATTTTAATTACGCCAGGGATTGCCTTTTCTATAGTAAATTATTCAAAAAATAATTTTCTACTGTCGCAAATTTTAATTACGCCAGGGATTGCCTTTTCTATAGTAAATTATTCAAAAAATAATTTTATACTGTCGCAAATTTTAATTACGCCAGGGATTACCTTTTCTATAGTAAATTTTGCAAAAAATAATTTTTTACTGTTGCAAATTTTAAATACGCCAGGGATTGCCTTTTCTATAGTAAATTATTCAAAAAATAATTTTATACTGTCTGAAATTTTAATTACGCCAGGGATTGCCTTTTCTATAGTAAATTTTGCAAAAAATAATTTTTTACTGTCGCAAATTTTAATTGCGCCAGGGATTGCCTTTTCTATAGTAAATTATTCAAAAAATAATTTTATACTGTCGCAAATTTTAATTACGCCAGGGATTGCCTTTTCTATAGTAAATTATTCAAAAAATAATTTTTGACTTTCGCAAATTTTAAATACGCCAGGGATTGCCTTTTCTATAGTAAATTATTCAAAAAATAATTTTCTACTGTCGCAAATTTTAACTACGCCAGGGATTGCCTTTTCTATAGTAAATTATTCAAAAAATAATTTTCTACTGTCGTAAATTGTAATTGCGCCAGGGATTGCCTTTTCTATAGTAAATTATTCAAAAAATAATTTTTTGCTGTCGCAAATTTTAATTACGCCAGGGATTGCCCTTTCTATAGTAAATTATTCAAAAAATAATTTTTTACTGTCGCAAATTTTAAGTGCGCCAGGGATTGCCTTTTCTATAGTAAATTATTCAAAAAATAATTTTTTACTGTCGCAAATTTTAAGTGCGCCAGGGATTGCCTTTTCTATAGTAAATTATTCAAAAAATAATTTTTTAGTGTCGCAAATTTTAATTACGCCAGGGATTGCCTTTTCTATAGTAAATTATTCAAAAAATAATTTTTTACTGTCGCTAATTTTAAGTGCGCCAGGGATTGCCTTTTCTATAGTAAATTATTCAAAAAATAATTTTTTTCTGTCGCAAATTTTAATTAAGCCAGGGATTGCCTTTTCTATAGTAAATTATTCAAAAAATAATTTTCTACTGTCGCAAATTTTAATTGCGCCAGGGATTGCCTTTTCTATAGTAAATTATTCAAAAAATAATTTTCTACTGTCGCAAATTTTAATTACGCCAGGGATTGCCTTTTCTATAGTAAATTATTCAAAAAATAATTTTTTACTGTCGCAAATTTTAATTACGCCAGGGATTGCCTTTTCTATAGTAAATTATTCAAAAAATAATTTTTTACTGTCGCAAATTTTAATTGCGCCAGGGATTGCCTTTTCTATATTAAATTATTCAAAAAATAATTTTCTAATGTCGCAAATTTTAATTACGCCAGGGATTGCCTTTTCTATAGTAAATTATTCAAAAAATAATTTTTTACTGTTGCAAATTTTAAGTGCGCCAGGGATTGCCTTTTCTATAGTAAATTATTCAAAAAATAAGTTTTTACTCTCGCAAATTTCAATTTGGCCAGGTAAATTTTTCACAAATTAATTTTTTACTGTCGCAAATTTTAAATACGCCAGGGATTGCCTTTTCTATAGTAAATTATTCAAAAAATAATTTGCTACTGTCGCAAATTTTAATTACGCCAGGGATTGCCTTTTCTATAGTAAATTATTCAAAAAATAATTTTCTACTGTCGCAAATTTTAATTACGCCAGGGATTGCCTTTTCTATAGTAAATTATTCAAAAAATAATTTTTTACTGTCGCAAATTTTAATTGCGCCAGGGATTGACTTTTCTACAGTAAATTTTTCAAAAATTAATTTTATACTGTCGCACATTTTAAATACGCCAGGGATTGCCTTTTCTATAGTAAATTATTCAAAAAATAATTTTATACTGTCGCAAATTTTAAGTGCGCCAGGGATTGCCTTTCTACAGTAAATTATTCAAAAAATAATTTTCTACTGTCGCAAATTTTAATTGCGCCAGGGATTGCATTTTCTATAGTAAATTATTCAAAAAATAATTTTTTACTGTGGCAAATTTTAAATACGCCAGGGATTGCCTATTGTATAGTAAATTATTCATAAAATAATTTTCTACTGTCGCAAATTTTAAATATCCCAGGGATTGCCTTTTCTATAGTAAATTTCTCACAAATTAATTTTTTACTGTCGCAAATTTTAAATACGCCAGGGATTACCTTTTCTATAGTAAATTATTCAAAAAATAATTTTCTACTGTCGCAAATTTTAATTACGCCAGGGATTGCCTTTTCTATAGTAAATTATTCAAAAAATAATTTTCTACTGTCGCAAATTTTAATTACGCCAGGGATTGCCTTTTCTATAGTAAATTATTCAAAAAATAATTTTATACTGTCGCAAATTTTAATTACGCCAGGGATTGCCTTTTCTATAGTAAATTATTCAAAAAATAATTTTCTACTGTCGCAAATTTTAATTACGCCAGGGATTGCCTTTTCTATAGTAAATTATTCAAAAAATAATTTTCAACTGTCGCAAATTTTAATTACGCCAGGGATTGCCTTTTCTATAGTAAATTATTCCAAAAATAATTTTTTACTGTCGCAAATTTTAATTACGCCAGGGATTTCCTTTTCTATAGTAAATTATTCAAAAAATAATTTTCAACTGTCGCAAATTTTAATTACGCCAGGGATTGCCTTTTCTATAGTAAATTATTCAAAAAATAATTTTTCACTGTCGCAAATTTTAAGTGCGCCAGGGATTGCCTTTTCTATAGTAAAGTTTGCAAAAAATAATTTTTTATTGTCGCAAATTTTAATTGCGCCAGGGATTGCCTTTTCTATTGTAAATTATTCAAAAAATTATTTTCAACTGTCGCAAATTGTAATTGCGCCAGGTATTGCGTTTTCTATAGTAAATTATGCAAAAAATAATTTTATACTGTCGCAAATTTTAAGTGAGCCAGGGATTGCCTTTTCTATAGTAAATTATTCAAAAAATAATTTTATACTGTCGCAAATTTTAATTACACCAGGGATTGCCTTTTCTATAGTAAATTATTCAAAAAATAATTTTATACTGTCCCAAATTTTAAGTGCGCCAGGGATTGCCATTTCTATAGTAAATTTTGCAAAAAATAATTTTTTACTGTCGCAAATTTTAATTGCGCCAGGGATTGCCTTTTCTACAGTAAATTATTCAAAAAATAATTTTCTACTGTCGCAAATTTTAATTACGCCAGGGATTGCCTTTTCTATAGTAAATTATTCAAAAAATAATTTTTTACTGTCGCAAATTTTAATTACGCCAGGGATTGCCTTTTCTATAGTAAATTATTCAAAAAATATTTTTTTACTGTCGCAAATTTTAAGTGCGCCAGGGATTGCTTTTCTATAGTAAATTATTCAAAAAATAATTTTATACTGTCGCAAATTTTAATTACGCCAGCGATTGCCTTTTCTATAGTAAATTATTCAAAAAATAATTTTTTACTGTCGCAAATTTTAAGTGCGCCAGGGATTGCCTTTTCTATAGTAAATTATTCAAAAAATAATTTTCTACTGTCGCAAATTTTAATTACGCCAGGGATTGCCTTTTCTATAGTAAATTATTCAAAAAATAATTTTCAACTGTCGCAAATTTTAAGTGCGCCAGGGATTGCTTTTCTATAGTAAATTATTCAAAAAATAATTTTATACTGTCGCAAATTTTAATTACGCCAGCGATTGCCTTTTCTATAGTAAATTATTCAAAAAATAATTTTTTACTGTCCCAAATTTTAAGTGCGCCAGGGATTGCCTTTTCTATAGTAAATTATTCAAAAAATAATTTTCTACTGTCGCAAATTTTAATTACGCCAGGGATTGCCTTTTCTATAGTAAATTATTCAAAAAATAATTTTCAACTGTCGCAAATTTTAAGTGCGCCAGGGATTGCCTTTTCTATAGTAAATTATTCAAAAAATAATTTTTTACTGTCGCAAATTTTAATTACGCCAGGGATTGCCTTTTCTATAGTAAATTAATCAAAAAATAATTTTTTACTGTCGCAAATTTTAAATACGCCAGGGATTGCCTTTTCTATAGTAAATTTTGCAAAAAAATAATTTTTTACTGTCGCAAATTTTAAATAACCAAGGGATTGCCTTTTCTATAGTAAATTTCTCACAAATTAATTTTTTACTGTCGCAAATTTTAAATACGCCAGGGATTGCCTTTTCTATAGTAAATTATTCAAAAAATAATTTTCTACTGTCGCAAATTTTAATTACGCCAGGGATGGCCTTTTCTATAGTAATTTATTCAAAAAATAATTTTTTACTGTCGCAAATTTTAATTACGCCAGGGATTGCCTTTTCTATAGTAAATTATTCAAAAAATAATTTTTTACTGTCGCAAATTTTAAATACGCCAGGGATTGCCTTTTCTATAGTAAATTATTCAAAAAATAATTTTCTACTGCCGCAAATTTTAATTACGCCAGGGATTGCCTTTTCTATAGTAAATTATTCAAAAAATAATTTTCTACTGTCGCAAATTGTAACTGCGCAAGGGATTGCCTTTTCTATAGTAAATTATTCAAAAAATAATTTTTTACTGTCGCAAATTTTAAATACGCCAGGGATTGCCTTTTCTATAGTAAATTATTCAAAAAATAATATTATACTGTCGCAAATTTTAAGTGCGCCAGGGATTGCCTTTCTACAGTAAATTATTCAAAAAATAATTTTCTACTGTCGCAAATTTTAATTGCGCCAGGGATTGCCTTTTCTATAGTAAATTATTCAAAAAATAATTTTTTTCTGTCGCAAATTTTAAATATGCCAGGGATTGCCTTTTCTATAGTAAATTTTGCAAAAAAATAATTTTTTACTGTCTCAAATTGTAAATATCCCAGGGATTGCCTCTTCTATAGTAAATTTCTCACAAATTAATTTTTTACTGTCGCAAATTTTAAATACGCCAGGGATTGCCTTTTCTATAGTAAATTATTCAAAAAATAATTTTCTACTGTCGCAAATTTTAAATATCCCAGGGATTGACTTTTCTATAGTAAATTTCTCACAAATTAATTTCTTACTGTCGCAAACTTTAATTACGCCAGGGATTGCCTTTTCTATAGTAAATTATTCAAAAAATAATTTTATACTGTCGCAAATTTTAAGTGCGCCAGGGATTGCCTTTCTACAGTAAATTATTCAAAAAATAATTTTCTACTGTCGCAAATTTTAATTGCGCCAGGGATTGCCTTTTCTATAGTAAATTATTCAAAAAATAATTTTTTACTGTCGCAAATTTTAAATACGCCAGGGATTGCCTTTTCTATAGTAAATTTTGCAAAAAAATAATTTTTTACTGTCGCAAATTTTAAATATCCCAGGTATTGCCTTTTCTATAGTAAATTTCTCACAAATTAATTTTTTACTGTCGCAAATTTTAAATACGGCAGGGATTGCCTTTGCTATAGTAAATTATTCAAAAAATAATTTTCTACTGTCGCAAATTTTAATTACGCCAGGGATTGCCTTTTCTATAGTAAATTATTCAAAAAATAATTTTCTACTGTCGCAAATTTTAATTACGCCAGGGATTGCCTTTTCTATAGTAAATAATTCAAAAAATAATTTTCAACTGTCGCAAATTTTAATTACGCCAGGGATTGCCTTTTCTATAGTAAATTATTCAAAAAATAATTTTTTACTGTCGCAAATTTTAATTACGCCAGGGATTGCCTTTTCTATAGTAAATTATTCAAAAAATGATTTTCAACTGTCGAAAATTTTAAATATCCCAGGGATTGCCTTTCCTATAGTAAATTTCTCACAAATTAATTTCTTACTGTCGCAAATTTTAATTACGCCAGGGATTGCCTTTTCTATAGTAAATTTTGCAAAAAAATAATTTTATACTGTCGCAAATTTTAATTACGCCAGGGATTGCCTTTTCTATAGTAAATTATTCAAAAAATAATTTTCTACTGTCGCAAATTTTAATTACGCCAGGGATTGCCCTTTATATGGTAAATTATTCAAAAAATAATTTTATACTGTCGCAAATTTTAAGTACGCCAGGGATTGCCTTTTCTATAGTAAATTATTCAAAAAATAATTTTATACTGTCGCAAATTTTAATTACGCCAGGGATTGCCTTTTCTATAGTAAATTATTCAAAAAATAATTTTATACTGTCGCAAATTTTAAGTGTGCCAGGGATTGCCTTTTCTATAGTAAATTTTGCAAAAAATAATTTTTTACTGTCGCAAATTTTAATTGCGCCAGGGATTGCCTTTTCTACAGTAAATTATTCAAAAAATAATTTTCTACTGTCGCAAATTTTAATTACGCCAGGGATTGCCTTTTCTATAGTAAATTATTCAAAAAATAATTTTCAACTGTCGCAAATTTTAATTACGCCAGGGATTGCCTTTTCTATAGTAAATTATTCAAAAAATAATTTTCAACTGTCGCAAATTTTAATTACGCCAGGGATTGCCTTTTCTATAGTAAATTATTCAAAAAATAATTTTTTACTGTCGCAAATTTTAATTGCGCCAGGGATTGCCTTTTCTATAGTAAATTATTCAAAAAATAATTTTTTACTCTCGCAAATTTCAAATCCGCTAGGGATTGCCTTTTCTACAGTAAATTTTGCAAAAAATAATTTTTTACTGTTGCAAATTTTAATTGCGCCAGGGATTGCCTTTTCTATAGTAAATTATTCAAAAAATAATTTTATACTGTCGCAAATTTTAATTACGCCAGGGATTGCCTTTTCTATAGTAAATTATTCAAAAAATAATTTTCTACTGTCGCAAATTTTAATTACGCCAGGGATTGCCTTTTCTATAGTAAATTATTCAAAAAATAATTTTATACTGTCGCAAATTTTAATTACGCCAGGGATTGCCTTTTCTTTAGTAAATTATTCAAAAAATAATTTTCTACTGTCGCAAATTTTAATTACGCCAGGGATTGCCTTTTCTATAGTAAATTATTCAAAAAATAATTTTCAACTGTCGCAAATTTTAAGTGCGCCAGGGATTGCCTTTTCTATAGTAAATTATTCAAAAAATAATTTTTTACTCTCGCAAATTTTAATTACGATAGGGATTGCCTTTTCTATAGTAAATTATTCAAAAAATAATTTTCAACTGTCGCAATTTGTAATTGCGCCAGGGATTGCCTTTTCTATAGTAAATTATTCAAAAAATAATTTTTTACTGCCGCAAATTTTAAATACGCCAGGGATTGCCTTTTCTATAGTAAATTTTGCAAAAAAATAATTTTTTACTGTCGCAAATTTTAAATAACCCAGGGATTGCCTTTTCTATAGTAAATTTCTCACAAATTAATTTTTTACTGTCGCAAATTTTAAATACGCCAGGGATTGCCTTTTCTATAGTAAATTATTCAAAAAATAATTTTCTACTGTCGCAAATTTTAATTACGCCAGGGATTGCCTTTTCTATAGTAAATTATTCAAAAAATAATTTTTTACTGTCGCAAATTTTAATTACGCCAGGGATTGCCTTTTCTATAGTAAATTATTCAAAAAATAATTTTTTACTGTCGCAAATTTTAAATACGCCAGGGATTGCCTTTTCTATAGTAAATTATTCAAAAAATAATTTTCTACTGCCGCAAATTTTAATTACGCCAGGGATTGCCTTTTCTATATTAAATTATTCAAAAAATAATTTTCTACTGTCGCAATTTGTAATTGCGCCAGGGATTGCCTTTTCTATAGTAAATTATTCAAAAAATAATTTTTTACTGTCGCAAATTTTAAATACGCCAGGGATTGCCATTTCTATAGTAAATTATTCAAAAAATAATATTATACTGTCGCAAATTTTAAGTGCGCCAGGGATTGCCTTTCTACAGTAAATTATTCAAAAAATAATTTTCTACTGTCGCAAATTTTAATTGCGCCAGGGATTGCCTTTTCTATAGTAAATTATTCAAAAAATAATTTTTTTCTGTCGCAAATTTTAAATACGCCAGGGATTGCCTTTTCTATAGTAAATTTTGCAAAAAAATAATTTTTTACTGTCGCAAATTTTAAATATCCCAGGGATTGCCTCTTCTATAGTAAATTTCTCACAAATTAATTTTTTACTGTCGCAAATTTTAAATACGCCAGGGATTGCCTTTTCTATAGTAAATTATTCAAAAAATAATTTTCTACTGTCGCAAATTTTAAATAACCCAGGGATTGCCTTTTCTATAGTAAATTTCTCACAAATTAATTTCTTACTGTCGCAAACTTTAATTACGCCAGGGATTGCCTTTTCTATAGTAAATTATTCAAAAAATAATTTTATACTGTCGCAAATTTTAAGTGCGCCAGGGATTGCCTTTCTACAGTAAATTATTCAAAAAATAATTTTCTACTGTCGCAAATTTTAATTGCGCCAGGGATTGCCTTTTCTATAGTAAATTATTCAAAAATTAATTTTTTACTGTCGCAAATTTTAAATACGCCAGGGATTGCCTTTTCTATAGTAAATTTTGCAAAAAAATAATTTTTTACTGTCGCAAATTTTAAATATCCCAGGTATTGCCTTTTCTATAGTAAATTTCTCACAAAATAATTTTCAACTGTCGGAAATTTTAAATACGCCAGGGATTGCCTTTGCTATAGTAAATTATTCAAAAAATAATTTTCTACTGTCGCAAATTTTAATTACGCCAGGGATTGCCTTTTCTATAGTAAATTATTCAAAAAATAATTTTCTACTGTCGCAAATTTTAATTACGCCAGGGATTGCCTTTTCTATAGTAAATAATTCAAAAAATAATTTTATACTGTCGCAAATTTTAATTACGCCAGGGATTGCCTTTTCTATAGTAAATTATTCAAAAAATAATTTTCTACTGTCGCAAATTTTAATTACGCCAGGGATTGCCTTTTCTATAGTAAATTATTCAAAAAATAATTTTCAACTGTCGCAAATTTTAATTACGCCAGGGATTGCCTTTTCTATAGTAAATTATTCAAAAAATAATTTTTTACTGTCGCAAATTTTAATTACGCCAGGGATTGCCTTTTCTATAGTAAATTATTCAAAAAATGAATTTCAACTGTCGCAAATTTTAAATATCCCAGGGATTGCCTTTCCTATAGTAAATTTCTCACAAATTAATTTCTTACTGTCGCAAATTTTAATTACGCCAGGGATTGCCTTTTCTATAGTAAATTTTGCAAAAAAATAATTTTATACTGTCGCAAATTTTAATTACGCCAGGGATTGCCCTTTATATAGTAAATTATTCAAAAAATAATTTTATACTGTCGCAAATTTTAAGTGCGCCAGGGATTGCCTTTTCTATAGTAAATTATTCAAAAAATAATTTTATACTGTCGCAAATTTTAATTACGCCAGGGATTGCCTTTTCTATAGTAAATTATTCAAAAAATAATTTTATACTGTCGCAAATTTTAAGTGCGCCAGGGATTGCCTTTTCTATAGTAAATTTTGCAAAAAATAATTTTTTACTGTCGCAAATTTTAATTGCGCCAGGGATTGCCTTTTCTACAGTAAATTATTCAAAAAATAATTTTCTACTGTCGCAAATTTTAATTACGCCAGGGATTGCCTTTTCTATAGTAAATTATTCAAAAAATAATTTTCAACTGTCGCAAATTTTAATTACGCCAGGGATTGCCTTTTCTATAGTAAATTATTCAAAAAATAATTTTCAACTGTCGCAAATTTTAATTACGCCAGGGATTGCCTTTTCTATAGTAAATTATTCAAAAAATAATTTTTTACTGTCGCAAATTTTAATTGCGCCAGGGATTGCCTTTTCTATAGTAAATTATTCAAAAAATAATTTTTTACTCTCGCAAATTTCAAATCCGCCAGGGATTGCATTTTCTACAGTAAATTTTGCAAAAAATAATTTTTTACTGTTGCAAATTTTAATTGCGCCAGGGATTGCCTTTTCTATAGTAAATTATTCAAAAAATAATTTTATACTGTCGCAAATTTTAATTACGCCAGGGATTGCCTTTTCTATAGTAAATTATTCAAAAAATAATTTTCTACTGTCGCAAATTTTAATTACGCCAGGGATTGCCTTTTCTATAGTAAATTATTCAAAAAATAATTTTCTACTGTCGCAAATTGTAATTGCGCCAGGGATTGCCTTTTCTATAGTAAATTATTCAAAAAATAATTTTTTACTGTCGCAAATTTTAAATACGCCAGGGATTGCCATTTCTATAGTAAAATATTCAAAAAATAATATTATACTGTCGCAAATTTTAAGTGCGCCAGGGATTGCCTTTCTACAGTAAATTATTCAAAAAATAATTTTCTACTGTCGCAAATTTTAATTGCGCCAGGGATCGCCTTTTCTATAGTAAATTATTCAAAAAATAATTTTTTTCTGTCGCAAATTTTAAATACGCCAGGGATTGCCTTTTCTATAGTAAATTTTGCAAAAAAATAATTTTTTACTGTCGCAAATTTTAAATATCCCAGGTATTGCCTTTTCTATAGTAAATTTCTCACAAAATAATTTTCAACTGTCGGAAATTTTAAATACGCCAGGGATTGCCTTTGCTATAGTAAATTATTCAAAAAATAATTTTCTACTGTCGCAAATTTTAATTACGCCAGGTATTGCCTTTTCTATAGTAAATTATTCAAAAAATAATTTTCTACTGTCGCAAATTTTAATTACGCCAGGGATTGCCTTTTCTATAGTAAATTATTCAAAAAATAATTTTATACTGTCGCAAATTTTAATTACGCCAGGGATTGCCTTTTCTATAGTAAATTATTCAAAAAATAATTTTCTACTGTCGCAAATTTTAATTACGCCAGGGATTGCCTTTTCTATAGTAAATTATTCAAAAAATAATTTTCAACTGTCGCAAATTTTAATTACGCCAGGGATTGGCTTTTCTATAGTAAATTATTCAAAAAATAATTTTTTACTGTCGCAAATTTTAATTACGCCAGGGATTGCCTTTTCTATAGTAAATTATTCAAAAAATGATTTTCAACTGTCGCAAATTTTAAATATCCCAGGGATTGCCTTTCCTATAGTAAATTTCTCACAAATTAATTTCTTACTGTCGCAAATTTTAATTACGCCAGGGATTGCCTTTTCTATAGTAAATTTTGCAAAAAAATAATTTTATACTGTCGCAAATTTTAATTACGCCAGGGATTGCCCTTTATATAGTAAATTATTCAAAAAATAATTTTATACTGTCGCAAATTTTAAGTGCGCCAGGGATTGCCTTTTCTATAGTAAATTATTCAAAAAATAATTTTATACTGTCGCAAATTTTAATTACGCCAGGGATTGCCTTTTCTATAGTAAATTATTCAAAAAATAATTTTATACTGTCGCAAATTGTAATTGCGCCAGGGATTGCCTTTTCTATAGTAAATTATTCAAAAAATAATTTTTTACTGTCGCAAATTTTAAATACGCCAGGGATTGCCATTTCTATAGTAAATTATTCAAAAAATAATATTATACTGTCGCAAATTTTAAGTGCGCCAGGGATTGCCTTTCTACAGTAAATTATTCAAAAAATAATTTTCTACTGTCGCAAATTTTAATTGCGCCAGGGATTGCCTTTTCTATAGTAAATTATTCAAAAAATAATTTTTTTCTGTCGCAAATTTTAAATACGCCAGGGATTGCCTTTACTATAGTAAATTTTGCAAAAAAATAATTTTTTACTGTCGCAAATTTTAAATATCCCAGGGATTGCCTCTTCTATAGTAAATTTCTCACAAATTAATTTTTTACTGTCGCAAATTTTAAATACGCCAGGGATTGCCTTTTCTATAGTAAATTATTCAAAAAATAATTTTCTACTGTCGCAAATTTTAAATAACCCAGGGATTGCCTTTTCTATAGTAAATTTCTCACAAATTAATTTCTTACTGTCGCAAACTTTAATTACGCCAGGGATTGCCTTTTCTATAGTAAATTATTCAAAAAATAATTTTATACTGTCGCAAATTTTAAGTGCGCCAGGGATTGCCTTTCTACAGTAAATTATTCAAAAAATAATTTTCTACTGTCGCAAATTTTAATTGCGCCAGGGATTGCCTTTTCTATAGTAAATTATTCAAAAAATAATTTTTTACTGTCGCAAATTTTAAATACGCCAGGGATTGCCTTTTCTATAGTAAATTTTGCAAAAAAATAATTTTTTACTGTCGCAAATTTTAAATATCCCAGGTATTGCCTTTTCTATAGTAAATTTCTCACAAAATAATTTTCAACTGTCGGAAATTTTAAATACGCCAGGGATTGCCTTTGCTATAGTAAATTATTCAAAAAATAATTTTCTACTGTCGCAAATTTTAATTACGCCAGGGATTGCCTTTTCTATAGTAAATTATTCAAAAAATAATTTTCTACTGTCGCAAATTTTAATTACGCCAGGGATTGCCTTTTCTATAGTAAATAATTCAAAAAATAATTTTATACTGTCGCAAATTTTAATTACGCCAGGGATTGCCTTTTCTATAGTAAATTATTCAAAAAATAATTTTCTACTGTCGCAAATTTTAATTACGCCAGGGATTGCCTTTTCTATAGTAAATTATTCAAAAAATAATTTTCAACTGTCGCAAATTTTAATTACGCCAGGGATTGCCTTTTCTATAGTAAATTATTCAAAAAATAATTTTTTACTGTCGCAAATTTTAATTACGCCAGGGATTGCCTTTTCTATAGTAAATTATTCAAAAAATGATTTTCAACTGTCGCAAATTTTAAATATCCCAGGGATTGCCTTTCCTATAGTAAATTTCTCACAAATTAATTTCTTACTGTCGCAAATTTTAATTACGCCAGGGATTGCCTTTTCTATAGTAAATTTTGCAAAAAAATAATTTTATACTGTCGCAAATTTTAATTACGCCAGGGATTGCCCTTTATATAGTAAATTATTCAAAAAATAATTTTATACTGTCGCAAATTTTAAGTGCGCCAGGGATTGCCTTTTCTATAGTAAATTATTCAAAAAATAATTTTATACTGTCGCAAATTTTAATTACGCCAGGGATTGCCTTTTCTATAGTAAATTATTCAAAAAATAATTTTATACTGTCGCAAATTTTAAGTGCGCCAGGGATTGCCTTTTCTATAGTAAATTTTGCAAAAAATAATTTTTTACTGTCGCAAATTTTAATTGCGCCAGGGATTGCCTTTTATACAGTAAATTATTCAAAAAATAATTTTCTACTGTCGCAAATTTTAATTACGCCAGGGATTGCCTTTTCTATAGTAAATTATTCAAAAAATAATTTTCAACTGTCGCAAATTTTAATTACGCCAGGGATTGCCTTTTCTATAGTAAATTATTCAAAAAATAATTTTCAACTGTCGCAAATTTTAATTACGCCAGGGATTGCCTTTTCTATAGTAAATTATTCAAAAAATAATTTTTTACTGTCGCAAATTTTAATTGCGCCAGGGATTGCCTTTTCTATAGTAAATTATTCAAAAAATAATTTTTTACTCTCGCAAATTTCAAATCCGCCAGGGATTGCATTTTCTACAGTAAATTTTGCAAAAAATAATTTTTTACTGTTGCAAATTTTAATTGCGCCAGGGATTGCCTTTTCTATAGTAAATTATTCAAAAAATAATTTTATACTGTCGCAAATTTTAATTACGCCAGGGATTGCCTTTTCTATAGTAAATTATTCAAAAAATAATTTTCTACTGTCGCAAATTTTAATTACGCCAGGGATTGCCTTTTCTATAGTAAATTATTCAAAAAATAATTTTCTACTGTCGCAAATTGTAATTGCGCCAGGGATTGCCTTTTCTATAGTAAATTATTCAAAAAATAATTTTTTACTGTCGCAAATTTTAAATACGCCAGGGATTGCCATTTCTATAGTAAAATATTCAAAAAATAATATTATACTGTCGCAAATTTTAAGTGCGCCAGGGATTGCCTTTCTACAGTAAATTATTCAAAAAATAATTTTCTACTGTCGCAAATTTTAATTGCGCCAGGGATTGCCTTTTCTATAGTAAATTATTCAAAAAATAATTTTTTTCTGTCGCAAATTTTAAATACGCCAGGGATTGCCTTTTCTATAGTAAATTTTGCAAAAAAATAATTTTTTACTGTCGCAAATTTTAAATATCCCAGGTATTGCCTTTTCTATAGTAAATTTCTCACAAAATAATTTTCAACTGTCGGAAATTTTAAATACGCCAGGGATTGCCTTTGCTATAGTAAATTATTCAAAAAATAATTTTCTACTGTCGCAAATTTTAATTACGCCAGGGATTGCCTTTTCTATAGTAAATTATTCAAAAAATAATTTTCTACTGTCGCAAATTTTAATTACGCCAGGGATTGCCTTTTCTATAGTAAATAATTCAAAAAATAATTTTATACTGTCGCAAATTTTAATTACGCCAGGGATTGCCTTTTCTATAGTAAATTATTCAAAAAATAATTTTCTACTGTCGCAAATTTTAATTACGCCAGGGATTGCCTTTTCTATAGTAAATTATTCAAAAAATAATTTTCAACTGTCGCAAATTTTAATTACGCCAGGGATTGCCTTTTCTATAGTAAATTATTCAAAAAATAATTTTTTACTGTCGCAAATTTTAATTACGCCAGGGATTGCCTTTTCTATAGTAAATTATTCAAAAAATGATTTTCAACTGTCGCAAATTTTAAATATCCCAGGGATTGCCTTTCCTATAGTAAATTTCTCACAAATTAATTTCTTACTGTCGCAAATTTTAATTACGCCAGGGATTGCCTTTTCTATAGTAAATTTTGCAAAAAAATAATTTTATACTGTCGCAAATTTTAATTACGCCAGGGATTGCCCTTTATATAGTAAATTATTCAAAAAATAATTTTATACTGTCGCAAATTTTAAGTGCGCCAGGGATTGCCTTTTCTATAGTAAATTATTCAAAAAATAATTTTATACTGTCGCAAATTTTAATTACGCCAGGGATTGCCTTTTCTATAGTAAATTATTCAAAAAATAATTTTATACTGTCGCAAATTTTAAGTTCGCCAGGGATTGCCTTTTCTATAGTAAATTTTGCAAAAAATAATTTTTTACTGTCGCAAATTTTAATTGCGCCAGGGATTGCCTTTTCTACAGTAAATTATTCAAAAAATAATTTTCTACTGTCGCAAATTTTAATTACGCCAGGGATTGCCTTTTCTATAGTAAATTATTCAAAAAATAATTTTCAACTGTCGCAAATTTTAATTACGCCAGGGATTGCCTTTTCTATAGTAAATTATTCAAAAAATAATTTTCAACTGTCGCAAATTTTAATTACGCCAGGGATTGCCTTTTCTATAGTAAATTATTCAAAAAATAATTTTTTACTGTCGCAAATTTTAATTGCGCCAGGGATTGCCTTTTCTATAGTAAATTATTCAAAAAATAATTTTTTACTCTCGCAAATTTCAAATCCGCCAGGGATTGCATTTTCTACAGTAAATTTTGCAAAAAATAATTTTTTACTGTTGCAAATTTTAATTGCGCCAGGGATTGCCTTTTCTATAGTAAATTATTCAAAAAATAATTTTATACTGTCGCAAATTTTAATTACGCCAGGGATTGCCTTTTCTATAGTAAATTATTCAAAAAATAATTTTCTACTGTCGCAAATTTTAATTACGCCAGGGATTGCCTTTTCTATAGTAAATTATTCAAAAAATAATTTTCTACTGTCGCAAATTGTAATTGCGCCAGGGATTGCCTTTTCTATAGTAAATTATTCAAAAAATAATTTTTTACTGTCGCAAATTTTAAATACGCCAGGGATTGCCATTTCTATAGTAAAATATTCAAAAAATAATATTATACTGTCGCAAATTTTAAGTGCGCCAGGGATTGCCTTTCTACAGTAAATTATTCAAAAAATAATTTTCTACTGTCGCAAATTTTAATTGCGCCAGGGATCGCCTTTTCTATAGTAAATTATTCAAAAAATAATTTTTTTCTGTCGCAAATTTTAAATACGCCAGGGATTGCCTTTTCTATAGTAAATTTTGCAAAAAAATAATTTTTTACTGTCGCAAATTTTAAATATCCCAGGGATTGCCTCTTCTATAGTAAATTTCTCACAAATTAATTTTTTACTGTCGCAAATTTTAAATACGCCAGGGATTGCCTTTTCTATAGTAAATTATTCAAAAAATAATTTTCTACTGTCGCAAATTTTAAATACGCCAGGGATTGCCATTTCTATAGTAAATTATTCAAAAAATAATTTTATACTGTCGCAAATTTTAATTACGCCAGGGATTGCCTTTTCTATAGTAAATTATTCAAAAAATAATTTTCTACTGTCGCAAATTTTAATTACGCCAGGGATTGCCTTTTCTATAGTAAATTATTCAAAAAATAATTTTCTACTGTCGCAAATTTTAATTACGCCAGGGATTGCCTTTTCTATAGTAAATTTTGCAAAAAAATAATTTTTTACTGTCGCAAATTTTAAATATCCCAGGTATTGCCTTTTCTATAGTAAATTTCTCACAAAATAATTTTCAACTGTCGGAAATTTTAAATACGCCAGGGATTGCCTTTGCTATAGTAAATTATTCAAAAAATAATTTTCTACTGTCGCAAATTTTAATTACGCCAGGGATTGCCTTTTCTATAGTAAATTATTCAAAAAAATAATTTTCTACTGTCGCAAATTTCAATTACGCCAGGGATTGCCTTTTCTATAGTAAATAATTCAAAAAATAATTTTATACTGTCGCAAATTTTAAATATCCCAGGTATTGCCTTTTCTATAGTAAATTTCTCACAAAATAATTTTCAACTGTCGGAAATTTTAAATACGCCAGGGATTGCCTTTGCTATAGTAAATTATTCAAAAAATAATTTTCTACTGTCGCAAATTTTAATTACGCCAGGGATTGCCTTTTCTATAGTAAATTATTCAAAAAATAATTTTCTACTGTCGCAAATTTTAATTACGCCAGGGATTGCCTTTTCTATAGTAAATAATTCAAAAAATAATTTTATACTGTCGCAAATTTTAATTACGCCAGGGATTGCCTTTTCTATAGTAAATTATTCAAAAAATAATTTTCTACTGTCGCAAATTTTAATTACGCCAGGGATTGCCTTTTCTATAGTAAATTATTCAAAAAATAATTTTCAACTGTCGCAAATTTTAATTACGCCAGGGATTGCCTTTTCTATAGTAGATTATTCAAAAAATAATTTTATACTGTCGCAAATTTTAATTACGCCAGGGATTGCCTTTTCTATAGTAAATTATTCAAAAAATAATTTTCTACTGTCGCAAATTTTAAATATCCCAGGGATTGCCTTTTCTATAGTAAATTTCTCACAAATTAATTTTTTACTGTCGCAAATTTTAATTACGCCAGGGATTGCCTTTTCTATAGTAAATTATTCAAAAAATAATTTTATACTGTCGCAAATTTTAAGTGCGCCAGGGATTGCCTTTTCTATAGTAAATTTTGCAAAAAATTATTTTTTACTGTCGCAAATTTTAATTGCGCCAGGGATTCCTTTTCTATAGTAAATTATTCAAAAAATTATTTTCTACTGTCGCAAATTTTAATTACGCCAGGGATTGCCTTTTCTATAGTAAATTATTCAAAATATAATTTTCAACTGTCGCAAATTTTAATTACGCCAGGGATTGCCTTTTCTATAGTAAATTATTCAAAAAATAATTTTCAACTGTCGCAAATTTTAATTACGCCAGGGATTGCCTATTCTATAGTAAATTATTCAAAAAATAATTTTTTACTGTCGCAAATTTTAATTGCGCCAGGGATTGCCTTTTCTATAGTAAATTATTCAAAAAATAATTTTTTACTCTCGCAAATTTCAAATCCGCCAGGGATTGCCTTTTCTACAGTAAATTTTGCAAAAAATAATTTTTTACTGTTGCAAATTTTAATTGCGCCAGGGACTGCCTTTTCTATAGTAAATTATTCAAAAAATAATTTTATACTGTCGCAAATTTTAATTACGCCAGGGATTGCCTTTTCTATAGTAAATTATTCAAAAAATAATTTTCTACTGTCGCAAATTTTAATTACGCCAGGGATTGCCTTTTCTATAGTAAATTATTCAAAAAATAATTTTATACTGTCGCAAATTTTAATTACGCCAGGGATTGCCTTTTCTTTAGTAAATTTTGCAAAAAATAAATTTTTACTGTCGCAAATTTTAAATACGCCAGGGATTGCCTTTTCTCTAGTAGATTATTCAAAAAATAATTTTATACTGTCGCAAATTTTAATTACGCCAGGGATTGCCTTTTCTATAGTAAATTATTCAAAAAATAATTTTCTACTGTAGCAAATTTTAATTACGCCAGGGATTGCCTGTTCTATAGTAAATTATTCAAAAAATAATTTTATACTGTCGCAAATTTTAATTACGCCTGGGATTGCCTTTTCTATAGTAAATTATTCAAAAAATAATTTTATACTGTCGCAAATTTTAAATACGCCAGGGATTGCCTTTTCTATAGTAAATTATTCAAAAAATAATTTTATACTGTCGCAAATTTTAAGTGCGCCAGGGATTGCCTTTCTACAGTAAATTATTCAAAAAATAATTTTCTACTGTCGCAAATTTTAATTGCGCCAGGGATTGCCTTTTCTATAGTAAATTATTCAAAAAATAATTTTTCACTGTCGCAAATTTTAAATACGCCAGGGATTGCCTTTTCTATAGTAAATTTTGCAAAAAAATAATTTTTTACTGTCGCAATTTTTAATATCCCAGGGATTGCCTTTTCTATAGTAAATTTCTCACAAATTAATTTTTTACTGTCGCAAATTTTAAATACGCCAGGGATTGCCTTTTCTATAATAAATTATTCAAAAAATAATTTTCTACTGTCGCAAATTTTAATTACGCCAGGGATTGCCTTTTCTATAGTAAATTATTCAAAAAATAGTTTTCTACTGTCGCAAATTTTAATTACGCCAGGGATTGCCTGTTCTATAGTAAATTATTCAAAAAATAATTTTATACTGTCGCAAATTTTAATTACGCCAGGGATTGCCTTTTCTATAGTAAATTATTCAAAAAATAATTTTCTACTGTCGCAAATTTTAATTACGCCAGGGATTGCCTTTTCTATAGTAAATTATTCAAAAAATAATTTTCAACTGTAGCAAATTTTAATTACGCCAGGGATTGCCTTTTCTATAGTAAATTATTCAAAAAATAATTTTTTACTGTCGCAAATTTTAATTACGCCAGGGATTGCCTTTTCTATAGTAAATTATTCAAAAAATAATTTTCAACTGTCGCAAATTTTAAATATCCCAGGGATTGCCTTTTCTATAGTAAATTTCTCACAAAATAATTTCTTACTGTCGCAAATTTTAATTACGCCAGGGATTGCCTTTTCTATAGTAAATTTTGCAAAAAATAATTTTATACTGTCGCAAATTTTAATTACGCCAGGGATTGCCTTTTCTATAGTAAATTATTCAAAAAATAATTTTCAACTGTCGCAAATTTTAATTACGCCAGGGATTGCCTTTTCTATAGTAAATTATTCAAAAAATAATTTTATACTGTCGCAAATTTTAAGTGCGCCAGGGATTGCCTTTTCTATAGTAAATTATTCAAAAAATAATTTTATACTGTCGCAAATTTTAATTATGCCAGGGATTGCCTTTTCTATAGTAAATTATTCAAAAAATAATTTTATACTGTCGCAAATTTTAAGTGCGCCAGGGATTGCCTTTTCTATAGTAAATTATTCAAAAAATAATTTTATACTGTCGCAAATTTTAATTACGCCAGGGATTGCCTTTTCTATAGTAAATTATTCAAAAAATAATTTTATACTGTCGCAAATTTTAAGTGCGCCAGGGATTGCCTTTTCTATAGTAAATTTTGCAAAAAATAATTTTTTACTGTCGCAAATTTTAATTGCGCCAGGGATTGCCTTTTCTATAGTAAATTATTCAAAAAATAATTTTCTACTGTCGCAAATTTTAATTACGCCAGGGATTGCCTTTTCTATAGTAAATTATTCAAAAAATAATTTTCAACTGTCGCAAATTTTAATTACGCCAGGGACTGCCTTTTCTATAGTAAATTATTCAAAAAATAATTTTATACTGTCGCAAATTTTAATTACGCCAGGGATTGCCTTTTCTATAGTAAATTATTCAAAAAATAATTTTATACTGTCGCAAATTTTAATTACGCCAGGGATTGCCTTTTCTATAGTAAATTATTCAAAAAATAATTTTATACTGTCGCAAATTTTAATTACGCCAGGGATTGCCTTTTCTTTAGTAAATTTTGCAAAAAATAAATTTTTACTGTCGCAAATTTTAAATACGCCAGGGATTGCCTTTTCTATAGTAGATTATTCAAAAAATAATTTTATACTGTCGCAAATTTTAATTACGCCAGGGATTGCCTTTTCTATAGTAAATTATTCAAAAAATAATTTTCTACTGTAGCAAATTTTAATTACGCCAGGGATTGCCTTTTCTCTAGTAAATTATTCAAAAAATAATTTTCTACTGTCGCAAATTTTAATTACGCCAGGGATTGCCTTTTCTATAGTAAATTATTCAAAAAATAATTTTATACTGTCGCAAATTTTAAATACGCCAGGGATTGCCTTTTCTATAGTAAATTATTCAAAAAATAATTTTATACTGTCGCAAATTTTAAGTGCGCCAGGGATTGCCTTTCTACAGTAAATTATTCAAAAAATAATTTTCTACTGTCGCAAATTTTAATTGCGCCAGGGATTGCCTTTTCTATAGTAAATTATTCAAAAAATAATTTTTTACTGTCGCAAATTTTAAATACGCCAGGGATTGCCTTTTCTATAGTAAATTTTGCAAAAAAATAATTTTTTACTGTCGCAAATTTTAAATATCCCAGGGATTGCCTTTTCTATAGTAAATTTCTCACAAATTAATTTTTTACTGTCGCAAATTTTAAATACGCCAGGGATTGCCTTTTCTATAATAAATTATTCAAAAAATAATTTTCTACTGTCGCAAATTTTAATTACGCCAGGGATTGCCTTTTCTATAGTAAATTATTCAAAAAATAGTTTTCTACTGTCGCAAATTTTAATTACGCCAGGGATTGCCTTTTCTATAGTAAATTATTCAAAAAATAATTTTATACTGTCGCAAATTTTAATTACGCCAGGGATTGCCTTTTCTATAGTAAATTATTCAAAAAATAATTTTCTACTGTCGCAAATTTTAATTACGCCAGGGATTGCCTTTTCTATAGTAAATTATTCAAAAAATAATTTTCAACTGTAGCAAATTTTAATTAGGCCAGGGATTGCCTTTTCTATAGTAAATTATTCAAAAAATAATTTTTTACTGTCGCAAATTTTAATTACGCCAGGGATTGCCTTTTCTATAGTAAATTATTCAAAAAATAATTTTCAACTGTCGCAAATTTTAAATATCCCAGGGATTGCCTTTTCTATAGTAAATTTCTCACAAAATAATTTCTTACTGTCGCAAATTTTAATTACGCCAGGGATTGCCTTTTCTATAGTAAATTTTGCAAAAAATAATTTTATACTGTCGCAAATTTTAATTACGCCAGGGATTGCCTTTTCTATAGTAAATTATTCAAAAAATAATTTTCAACTGTCGCAAATTTTAATTACGCCAGGGATTGCCTTTTCTATAGTAAATTATTCAAAAAATAATTTTATACTGTCGCAAATTTTAAGTGCGCCAGGGATTGCCTTTTCTATAGTAAATTATTCAAAAAATAATTTTATACTGTCGCAAATTTTAATTATGCCAGGGATTGCCTTTTCTATAGTAAATTATTCAAAAAATAATTTTATACTGTCGCAAATTTTAAGTGCGCCAGGGATTGCCTTTTCTATAGTAAATTTTGCAAAAAATAATTTTTTACTGTCGCAAATTTTAATTACGCCAGGGATTGCCTTTTCTATAGTAAATTATTCAAAAAATAATTTTATACTGTCGCAAATTTTAAGTGCGCCAGGGATTGCCTTTTCTACAGTAAATTATTCAAAAAATAATTTTCTACTGTCGCAAATTTTAATTACGCCAGGGATTGCCTTTTCTATAGTAAATTATTCAAAAAATAATTTTCAACTGTCGCAAAATTTTAATTACGCCAGGGATTGCCTTTTCTATAGTAAATTATTCAAAAAATAATTTTCAACTGTCGCAAATTTTAATTACGCCAGGGATTGCCTTTTCTCTAGTAAATTATTCAAAAAATAATTTTCTACTGTCGCAAATTTTAATTACGCCAGGGATTGCCATTTCTATAGTAAATTATTCAAAAAATAATTTTCTACTGTCGCAAATTTTAATTACGCCAGGGATTGCCTGTTCTATAGTAAATTATTCAAAAAATAATTTTATACTGTCGCAAATTTTAATTACGCCTGGGATTGCCTTTTCTATAGTAAATTTTGCAAAAAATAATTTTATACTGTCGCAAATTTTAATTACGCCAGGGATTGCCTTTTCTATAGTAAATTATTCAAAAAATAATTTTATACTGTCGCAAATTTTAATTACGCCAGGGATTGCCTTTTCTATAGTAAATTTTGCAAAAAATAATTTTATACTGTCGCAAATTTTAATTACGCCAGGGATTGCCTTTTCTATAGTAAATTATTCAAAAAATAATTTTCTACTGTCGCAAATTTTAATTACGCCAGGGATTGCCTTTTCTATAGTAAATTATTCAAAAAATAATTTTCAACTGTCGCAAATTTTAAGTGCGCCAGGGATTGCCTTTTCTATAGTAAATTATTCAAAAAATAATTTTATACTGTCGCAAATTTTAATTACGCCAGGGATTGCCTTTTCTATAGTAAATTATTCAAAAAATAATTTTATACTGTCGCAAATTTTAAGTGCGCCAGGGATTGCCTTTTCTATAGTAAATTTTGCAAAAAATTATTTTTTACTGTCGCAAATTTTAATTGCGCCAGGGATTGCCTTTTCTACAGTAAATTATTCAAAAAATAATTTTCTACTGTCGCAAATTTTAATTACGCCAGGGATTGCCTTTTCTATAGTAAATTATTCAAAAAATAATTTTCAACTGTCGCAAATTTTAATTACGCCAGGGATTGCCTTTTCTATAGTAAATTATTCAAAAAATAATTTTATACTGTCGCAAATTTTAATTATGCCAGGGATTGCCTTTTCTATAGTAAATTATTCAAAAAATAATTTTATACTGTCGCAAATTTTAATTGCGCCAGGGATTGCCTTTTCTACAGTAAATTATTCAAAAAATAATTTTCTACTGTCGCAAATTTTAATTACGCCAGGGATTGCCTTTTCTATAGTAAATTATTCAAAAAATAATTTTCAACTGTCGCAAATTTTAATTACGCCAGGGATTGCCTTTTCTATAGTAAATTATTCAAAAAATAATTTTCAACTGTCGCAAATTTTAATTACGCCAGGGATTGCCTTTTCTATAGTAAATTATTCAAAAAATAATTTTTTACTGTCGCAAATTTTAATTACGCCAGGGATTGCCTTTTCTACAGTAAATTTTGCAAAAAATAATTTTTTACTGTTGCAAATTTTAATTGCGCCAGGGATTGCCTTTTCTATAGTAAATTATTCAAAAAATAATTTTATACTGTCGCAAATTTTAATTACGCCAGGGATTGCCTTTTCTATAGTAAATTATTCAAAAAATAATTTTCTACTGTCGCAAATTTTAATTACGCCAGGGATTGCCTTTTCTATAGTAAATTGTTCAAAAAATAATTTTATACTGTCGCAAATTTTAATTACGCCAGGGATTGCCTTTTCTATAGTAAATTTTGCAAAAAATAAATTTTTACTGTCGCAAATTTTAAATACGCCAGGGATTGCCTTTTCTATAGTAGATTATTCAAAAAATAATTTTATACTGTCGCAAATTTTAATTACGCCAGGGATTGCCTTTTCTATAGTAAATTATTCAAAAAATAATTTTCTACTGTAGCAAATTTTAATTACGCCAGGAATTGCCTTTTCTATAGTAAATTATTCAAAAAATAATTTTCTACTGTCGCAAATTTTAATTACGCCAGGGATTGCCTTTTCTATAGTAAATTATTCAAAAAATAATTTTATACTGTCGCAAATTTTACATACGCCAGGGATTGCCATTTCTATAGTAAATTATTCAAAAAATAATTTTTTACTGTCGCAAATTTTAAATACGCCAGGGATTGCCTTTTCTATAGTAAATTTTGCAAAAAAATAATTTTTTACTGTCGCAAATTTTAAATATCCCAGGGATTGCCTTTTCTATAGTAAATTTCTCACAAATTAATTTTTTACTGTCGCAAATTTTAAATACGCCAGGGATTGCCTTTTCTATAGTAAATTATTCAAAAAATAATTTTCTACTGTCGCAAATTTTAATTACGCCAGGGATTGCCTTTTCTATAGTAAATTATTCAAAAAATAGTTTTCTACTGTCGCAAATTTTAATTACGCCAGGGATTGCCTTTTCTATAGTAAATTATTCAAAAAATAATTTTATACTGTCGCAAATTTTAATTACGCCAGGGATTGCCTTTTCTATAGTAAATTATTCAAAAAATAATTTTCTACTGTTCCAAATTTTAATTACGCCAGGGATTGCCTTTTCTATAGTAAATTATTCAAAAAATAATTTTCAACTGTCGCAAATTTTAATTACGCCAGGGATTGCCTTTTCTATAGTAAATTATTCAAAAAATAATTTTTTACTGTCGCAAATTTAAATTACGCCAGGGATTGCCTTTTCTATAGTAAATTATTCAAAAAATAATTTTCAACTGTCGCAAATTTTAAATATCCCAGGGATTGCCTTTTCTATAGTAAATTTCTCACAAATTAATTTCTTACTGTCGCAAATTTTAATTACGCCAGGGATTGCCTTTTCTATAGTAAATTTTGCAAAAAATAATTTTATACTGTCGCAAATTTTAATTACGCCAGGGATTGCCTTTTCTATAGTAAATTATTCAAAAAATAATTTTCTACTGTCGCAAATTCTAATTACGCCAGGGATTGCCTTTTCTATAGTAAATTATTCAAAAAATAATTTTCTACTGTCGCAAATTTTAATTACGCCAGGGATTGCCTTTTCTATAGTAAATTATTCAAAAAATAATTTTATACTGTCGCAAATTTTAAATACGCCAGGGATTGCCTTTTCTATAGTAAATTATTCAAAAAATTATTTTTTACTGTCGCAAATTTAAATTACGCCAGGGATTGCCTTTTCTATAGTAAATTATTCAAAAAATAATTTTCAACTGTCGCAAATTTTAAATATCCCAGGGATTGCCTTTTCTATAGTAAATTTCTCACAAATTAATTTCTTACTGTCGCAAATTTTAATTACGCCAGGGATTGCCTTTTCTATAGTAAATTTTGCAAAAAATAATTTTATACTGTCGCAAATTTTAATTACGCCAGGGATTGCCTTTTCTATAGTAAATTATTCAAAAAATAATTTTCTACTGTCGCAAATTTTAATTACGCCAGGGATTGCCTTTTCTATAGTAAATTATTCAAAAAATAATTTTATACTGTCGCAAATTTTAAGTGCGCCAGGGATTTCCTTTTCTATAGTAAATTATTCAAAAAATAATTTTATACTGTCGCAAATTTTAATTACGCCAGGGATTGCCTTTTCTATAGTAAATTATTCAAAAAATAATTTTATACTGTCGCAAATTTTAAGTGCGCCAGGGAATGCCTTTTCTATAGTAAATTTTGCAAAAAATAATTTTTTACTGTCGCAAATTTTAATTATGCCAGGGATTGCCTTTTCTATAGTAAATTATTCAAAAAATAATTTTATACTGTCGCAAATTTTAAGTGCGCCAGGGATTGCCTTTTCTACAGTAAATTATTCAAAAAATAATTTTCTACTGTCGCAAATTTTAATTACGCCAGGGATTGCCTTTTCTATAGTAAATTATTCAAAAAATAATTTTCAACTGTCGCAAATTTTAATTACGCCAGGGATTGCCTTTTCTATAGTAAATTATTCAAAAAATAATTTTCAACTGTCGCAAATTTTAATTACGCCAGGGATTGCCTTTTCTATAGTAAATTATTCAAAAAATAATTTTCTACTGTCGCAAATTTTAATTACGCCAGGGATTGCCTTTTCTATAGTAAATTATTCAAAAAATAATTTTCAACTGTCGCAAATTTTAATTACGCCAGGGATTGCCTTTTCTATAGTAAATTATTCAAAAAATAATTTTCAACTGTCGCAAATTTTAATTACGCCAGGGATTGCCTTTTCTATAGTAAATTTTGCAAAAAATAATTTTATACTGTCGCAAATTTTAATTACGCCAGGGATTGCCTTTTCTATAGTAAATTATTCAAAAAATAATTTTCTATTGTCGCAAATTTTAATTAAGCCAGGGATTGCCTTTTCTATAGTAAATTATTCAAAAAATAATTTTATACTGTCGCAAATTTTAATTACGCCAGGGATTGCCTTTTCTATAGTAAATTATTCAAAAAATAATTTTCAACTGTCGCAAATTTTAATTACGCCAGGGATTGCCTTTTCTATAGTAAATTATTCAAAAAATAATTTTCTACTGTCGCAAATTTTAATTACGCCAGGGATTGCCTTTTCTATAGTAAATTATTCAAAAAATAATTTTCAACTGTCGAAAATTTTAAATATCCCAGGGATTGCCTTTTCTATAGTAAATTTCCCACAAATTAATTTCTTACTGTCGCAAATTTTAATTACGCCAGGGATTGCCTTTTCTATAGTAAATTTTGCAAAAAATAATTTTATACTGTCGCAAATTTTAATTACGCCAGGGATTGCCTTTTCTATAGTAAATTATTCAAAAAATAATTTTCTATTGTCGCATATTTTAATTACGCCAGGGATTGCCTTTTCTATAGTAAATTATTCAAAAAATAATTTTATACTGTCGCAAATTTTAATTACGCCAGGGATTGCCTTTTCTATAGTAAATTTTGCAAAAAATAATTTTTTACTGTCGCAAATTTTAAATACGCCAGGGATTGCCTTTTCTATAGTAATTTATTCAAAAAATAATTTTATACTGTCGCATATTTTAATTACGCCAGGGATTGCCTTTTCTATAGTAAATTATTCAAAAAATAATTTTATACTGTCGCAAATTTTAAGTGCGCCAGGGATTGCCTTTTCTATAGTAAATTTTGCAAAAAATAATTTTTTACTGTCGAAAATTTTAATTACGCCAGTGATTGCCTTTTCTATAGAAAATTTTGCAAAAAATAATTTTATACTGTCGCAAATTTTAATTACGCCAGGGATTGCCTTTTCTATAGTAAGTTATTCAAAAAATAATTTTCTACTGTCGCAAATTGTAATTACGCCAGGGATTGCCTTTTCTATAGTAAATTATTCAAAAAATAATTTTATACTGTCGCAAATTTTAAATACGCCAGGGATTGCCTTTTCTATAGTAAATTACTCAAAAAATAATTTTCTACTGTCGCAAATTTTAAATACGCCAGGGATTGCCTTTTCTATAGTAAATTATTCAAAAAATAATTTTCTACTGTCGCAAAATTTAATTGCGCCAGGGATTGCCTTTTCTATAGTAAATTATTCAAAAAATAATTTTCTACTGTCGCAAATTTTAATTACGCCAGGGATTGCCTTTTCTATAGTAAATTATTCAAAAAATAATTTTCTATTGTCGCATATTTTAATTACGCCAGGGATTGCCTTTTCTATAGTAAATTATTCAAAAAATAATTTTATACTGTCGCAAATTTTAATTACGCCAGGGATTGCCTTTTCTATAGTAAATTTTGCAAAAAATAATTTTTTACTGTCGCAAATTTTAAATACGCCAGGGATTGCCTTTTCTATAGTAATTTATTCAAAAAATAATTTTATACTGTCGCATATTTTAATTACGCCAGGGATTGCCTTTTCTATAGTAAATTATTCAAAAAATAATTTTATACTGTCGCAAATTTTAAGTGCGCCAGGGATTGCCTTTTCTATAGTAAATTTTGCAAAAAATAATTATTTACTGTCGAAAATTTTAATTACGCCAGTGATTGCCTTTTCTATAGAAAATTTTGCAAAAAATAATTTTATACTGTCGCAAATTTTAATTACGCCAGGGATTGCCTTTTCTATAGTAAGTTATTCAAAAAATAATTTTCT
Organism: Dioctria linearis; assembly: GCA_963930735.1. NCBI lineage: Eukaryota > Metazoa > Arthropoda > Insecta > Diptera > Asilidae > Dioctria > Dioctria linearis. The sequence continues at coordinate 91,966 of CAWVNZ010000454.1, forward strand.
ACTGTCGCAAATTGTAATTACGCCAGGGATTGCCTTTTCTATAGTAAATTATTCAAAAAATAATTTTATACTGTCGCAAATTTTAAATACGCCAGGGATTGCCTTTTCTATAGTAAATTACTCAAAAAATAATTTTCTACTGTCGCAAATTTTAAATACGCCAGGGATTGCCTTTTCTATAGTAAATTATTCAAAAAATAATTTTCTACTGTCGCAAAATTTAATTGCGCCAGGGATTGCCTTTTCTATAGTAAATTATTCAAAAAATAATTTTCTACTGTCGCAAATTTTAATTACGCCAGGGATTGCCTTTTCTATAGTAAATTATTCAAAAAATAATTTTCTACTGTCGCAAATTTTAATAACGCCAGGGATTGCCTTTTCTATAGTAAATTATTCAAAAAATAATTTTATACTGTCGCAAATTTTAATTACGCCAGGGATTGCTTTTTCTATAGTAAATTTTGCAAAAAATAATTTTTTACTGTCGCAAATTTTAATTGCGCCAGGGATTGCCTTTTCTATAGTAAATTATTCAAAAAATAATTTTCAACTGTCGCAAATTGTAATTGCGCCAGGGATTACCTTTTCTATAGTAAATTTTTCAAAAAATAATTTTTTACTGTCGCAAATTTTAATTGCGCCAGGGATTGCCTTTTCTATAGTAAATTTTTCAAAAAATAATTTTTTACTGTCGCAAATTCTAATTGCGCCAGGGATTGCCTTTTCTATAGTAAATTATTCAAAAAATAATTTTATACTGTCGCAAATTTTAATTACGCCAGGGATTGCCATTTCTATAGTAAATTATTCAAAAAATAATTTTATACTGTCGCAAATTTTAAGTGCGCCAGGGATTGCCTTTTCTATAGTATATTATTCAAAAAATAATTTTTTACTGTCGCAAATTTTAATTGCGCCAGGGATTGCCTTTTCTACAGTAAATTTTTCAAAATATTAATTTTTTACTGTCGCAAATTTTAAATACGCCAGGGATTGCCTTTTCTATAGTAAATTATTCAAAAAATAATTTTCTACTGTCGCAAATTTTAAATACGCCAGGGATTGCCTTTTCTATAGTAAATTATTCAAAAAATAATTTCCTACTGTCGCAAGTTTTAATTACGCCAGGGATTGCCTTTTCTATAGTAAATTATTCAAAAAATAATTTTCTACTGTCGCAAATTTTAATTACGCCAGGGATTGCCTTTTCTATAGTAAATTATTCAAAAAATAATTTTCAAATGTCGCAAATTTTAATTACGCCAGGGATTGCCTTTTCTATAGTAAATTATTCAAAAAATAATTTTTTACTATCGCAAATTTTAATTGCGCCAGAGATTGCCTTTTCTACAGTAAATTTTTCAAGATATTAATTTTTTACTGTCGAAAATTTTAATTACGCCAGGGATTGCCTTTTCTATAGTAAATTTTGCAAAAAATAATTTTATACTGTCGCAAATTTTAATTACGCCAGGGATTGCCTTTTCTATAGTAAATTATTCAAAAAATAATTTTCTACTGTCGCAAATTTTAATTACGCCAGGGATTGCCTTTTCTATAGTAAATTATTCAAAAAATAATTTTATACTGTCGCAAATTTTAAGTGCGCCAGGGATTTCCTTTTCTATAGTAAATAATTCAAAAAATAATTTTCTACTGTCGCAAATTTTAATTACGCCATGGATTGCCTTTTCTATAGTAAATTATTCAAAAAATAATTTTATACTGTCGCAAATTTTAAGTGCGCCAGGGATTGCCTTTTCTATAGTAAATTTTGCAAAAAATAATTTTTTACTGTCGCAAATTTTAATTATGCCAGGGATTGCCTTTTCTTTAGTAAATTATTCAAAAAATAATTTTATACTGTCGCAAATTTTAAGTGCGCCAGGGATTGCCTTTTCTACAGTAAATTATTCAAAAAATAATTTTCTACTGTCGCAAATTTTAATTACGCCAGGGATTGCCTTTTCTATAGTAAATTATTCAAAAAATAATTTTCAACTGTCGCAAATTTTAATTACGCCAGGGATTGCCTTTTCTATAGTAAATTATTCAAAAAATAATTTTCAACTGTCGCAAATTTTAATTACGCCAGGGATTGCCTTTTCTATAGTAAATTATTCAAAAAATAATTTTCAACTGTCGCAAATTTTAATTACGCCAGGGATTGCCTTTTCTATAGTAAATTTTGCAAAAAATAATTTTATACTGTCGCAAATTTTAATTACGCCAGGGATTGCCTTTTCTATAGTAAATTATTCAAAAAATAATTTTCTACTGTCGCAAATTTTAATTACGCCAGGTATTGCCTTTTCTATAGTAAATTATTCAAAAAATAATTTTATACTGTCGCAAATTTTAATTACGCCAGGGATTGCCTTTTCTATAGTAAATTATTCAAAAAATAATTTTCAACTGTCGCAAATTTTAATTACGCCAGGGATTGCCTTTTCTATAGTAAATTATTCAAAAAATAATTTTCTACTGTCGCAAATTTTAATTACGCCAGGGATTGCCTTTTCTATAGTAAATTATTCAAAAAATAATTTTCAACTGTCGAAAATTTTAATTACGCCAGGGATTGCCTTTTCTATAGTAAATTATTCAAAAAATAATTTTATACTGTCGCAAATTTTAAGTGCGCCAGGGATTGCCTTTTCTATAGTAAATTATTCAAAAAATAATTTTTTACTATCGCAAATTTTAATTGCGCCAGGGTTTGCCTTTTCTACAGTAAATTTTTCAAGATATTAATTTTTTACTGTCGAAAATTTTAATTACGCCAGTGATTGCCTTTTCTATAGTAAATTTTGCAAAAAATAATTTTATACTGTCGCAAATTTTAATTACGCCAGGGATTGCCTTTTCTATAGTAAGTTATTCAAAAAATAATTTTCTACTGTCGCAAATTGTAATTACGCCAGGGATTGCCTTTTCTATAGTAAATTATTCAAAAAATAATTTTATACTGTCGCAAATTTTAAATACGCCAGGGATTGCCTTTTCTATAGTAAATTACTCAAAAAATAATTTTCTACTGTCGCAAATTTTAAATACGCCAGGGATTGCCTTTTCTATAGTAAATTATTCAAAAAATAATTTTCTACTGTCGCAAATTTTAATTGCGCCAGGGATTGCCTTTTCTATAGTAAATTATTCAAAAATAATTTTCTACTGTCGCAAATTTTAATTACGCCAGGGATTGCCTTTTCTATAGTAAATTATTCAAAAAATAATTTTCTACTGTCGCAAATTTTAATAACGCCAGGGATTGCCTTTTCTATAGTAAATTATTCAAAAAATAATTTTATACTGTCGCAAATTTTAATTACGCCAGGGATTGCTTTTTCTATAGTAAATTTTGCAAAAAATAATTTTTTACTGTCGCAAATTTTAATTGCGCCAGGGATTGCCTTTTCTATAGTAAATTATTCAAAAAATAATTTTCAACTGTCGCAAATTGTAATTGCGCCAGGGATTACCTTTTCTATAGTAAATTTTTCAAAAAATAATTTTTTACTGTCGCAAATTTTAATTGCGCCAGGGATTGCCTTTTCTATAGTAAATTTTTCAAAAAATAATTTTTTACTGTCGCAAATTCTAATTGCGCCAGGGATTGCCTTTTCTATAGTAAATTATTCAAAAAATAATTTTATACTGTCGCAAATTTTAATTACGCCAGGGATTGCCATTTCTATAGTAAATTATTCAAAAAATAATTTTATACTGTCGCAAATTTTAATTGCGCCAGGGATTGCCTTTTCTATAGTAAATTATTCAAAAAATAATTTTCAACTGTCGCAAATTGTAATTGCGCCAGGGATTACCTTTTCTATAGTAAATTTTTCAAAAAATAATTTCCTACTGTCGCAAGTTTTAATTACGCCAGGGATTGCCTTTTCTATAGTAAATTATTCAAAAAATAATTTTCTACTGTCGCAAATTTTAATTACGCCAGGGATTGCCTTTTCTATAGTAAATTATTCAAAAAATAATTTTCAAATGTCGCAAATTTTAATTACACCAGGGATTGCCTTTTCTATAGTAAATTATTCAAAAAATAATTTTTTACTATCGCAAATTTTAATTGCGCCAGAGATTGCCTTTTCTACAGTAAATTTTTCAAGATATTAATTTTTTACTGTCGAAAATTTTAATTACGCCAGGGATTGCCTTTTCTATAGTAAATTTTGCAAAAAATAATTTTATACTGTCGCAAATTTTAATTACGCCAGGGATTGCCTTTTCTATAGTAAATTATTCAAAAAATAATTTTCTACTGTCGCAAATTTTAATTACGCCAGGGATTGCCTTTTCTATAGTAAATTATTCAAAAAATAATTTTATACTGTCGCAAATTTTAAGTGCGCCAGGGATTTCCTTTTCTATAGTAAATTATTCAAAAAATAATTTTCTACTGTCGCAAATTTTAATTACGCCATGGATTGCCTTTTCTATAGTAAATTATTCAAAAAATAATTTTATACTGTCGCAAATTTTAAGTGCGCCAGGGATTGCCTTTTCTATAGTAAATTTTGCAAAAAATAATTTTTTACTGTCGCAAATTTTAATTATGCCAGGGATTGCCTTTTCTTTAGTAAATTATTCAAAAAATAATTTTATACTGTCGCAAATTTTAAGTGCGCCAGGGATTGCCTTTTCTACAGTAAATTATTCAAAAAATAATTTTCTACTGTCGCAAATTTTAATTACGCCAGGGATTGCCTTTTCTATAGTAAATTATTCAAAAAATAATTTTCAACTGTCGCAAATTTTAATTACGCCAGGGATTGCCTTTTCTATAGTAAATTATTCAAAAAATAATTTTCAACTGTCGCAAATTTTAATTACGCCAGGGATTGCCTTTTCTATAGTAAATTATTCAAAAAATAATTTTCAACTGTCGCAAATTTTAATTACGCCAGGGATTGCCTTTTCTATAGTAAATTTTGCAAAAAATAATTTTATACTGTCGCAAATTTTAATTACGCCAGGGATTGCCTTTTCTATAGTAAATTATTCAAAAAATAATTTTCTACTGTCGCAAATTTTAATTACGCCAGGTATTGCCTTTTCTATAGTAAATTATTCAAAAAATAATTTTATACTGTCGCAAATTTTAATTACGCCAGGGATTGCCTTTTCTATAGTAAATTATTCAAAAAATAATTTTCAACTGTCGCAAATTTTAATTACGCCAGGGATTGCCTTTTCTATAGTAAATTATTCAAAAAATAATTTTCTACTGTCGCAAATTTTAATTACGCCAGGGATTGCCTTTTCTATAGTAAATTATTCAAAAAATAATTTTCAACTGTCGAAAATTTTAATTACGCCAGGGATTGCCTTTTCTATAGTAAATTATTCAAAAAATAATTTTATACTGTCGCAAATTTTAAGTGCGCCAGGGATTGCCTTTTCTATAGTAAATTATTCAAAAAATAATTTTTTACTATCGCAAATTTTAATTGCGCCAGGGTTTGCCTTTTCTACAGTAAATTTTTCAAGATATTAATTTTTTACTGTCGAAAATTTTAATTACGCCAGTGATTGCCTTTTCTATAGTAAATTTTGCAAAAAATAATTTTATACTGTCGCAAATTTTAATTACGCCAGGGATTGCCTTTTCTATAGTAAGTTATTCAAAAAATAATTTTCTACTGTCGCAAATTGTAATTACGCCAGGGATTGCCTTTTCTATAGTAAATTATTCAAAAAATAATTTTATACTGTCGCAAATTTTAAATACGCCAGGGATTGCCTTTTCTATAGTAAATTACTCAAAAAATAATTTTCTACTGTCGCAAATTTTAAATACGCCAGGGATTGCCTTTTCTATAGTAAATTATTCAAAAAATAATTTTCTACTGTCGCAAATTTTAATTGCGCCAGGGATTGCCTTTTCTATAGTAAATTATTCAAAAATAATTTTCTACTGTCGCAAATTTTAATTACGCCAGGGATTGCCTTTTCTATAGTAAATTATTCAAAAAAATAATTTTCTACTGTCGCAAATTTTAATAACGCCAGGGATTGCCTTTTCTATAGTAAATTATTCAAAAAATAATTTTATACTGTCGCAAATTTTAATTACGCCAGGGATTGCTTTTTCTATAGTAAATTTTGCAAAAAATAATTTTTTACTGTCGCAAATTTTAATTGCGCCAGGGATTGCCTTTTCTATAGTAAATTATTCAAAAAATAATTTTCAACTGTCGCAAATTGTAATTGCGCCAGGGATTACCTTTTCTATAGTAAATTTTTCAAAAAATAATTTTTTACTGTCGCAAATTTTAATTGCGCCAGGGATTGCCTTTTCTATAGTAAATTTTTCAAAAAATAATTTTTTACTGTCGCAAATTCTAATTGCGCCAGGGATTGCCTTTTCTATAGTAAATTATTCAAAAAATAATTTTATACTGTCGCAAATTTTAATTACGCCAGGGATTGCCATTTCTATAGTAAATTATTCAAAAAATAATTTTATACTGTCGCAAATTTTAAGTGCGCCAGGGATTGCCTTTTCTATAGTAAATTATTCAAAAAATAATTTTTTACTGTCGCAAATTTTAATTGCGCCAGGGATTGCCTTTTCTACAGTAAATTTTTCAAAATATTAATTTTTTACTGTCGCAAATTTTAAATACGCCAGGGATTGCCTTTTCTATAGTAAATTATTCAAAAAATAATTTTCTACTGTCGCAAATTTTAAATACGCCAGGGATTGCCTTTTCTATAGTAAATTATTCAAAAAATAATTTCCTACTGTCGCAAATTTTAATTACGCCAGGGATTGCCTTTTCTATAGTAAATTATTCAAAAAATAATTTTCTACTGTCGCAAATTTTAATTACGCCAGGGATTGCCTTTTCTATAGTAAATTATTCAAAAAATAATTTTCAACTGTCGCAAATTTTAATTACGCCAGCGATTGCCTTTTCTATAGTAAATTATTCAAAAAATAATTTTTTTACTATCGCAAATTTTAATTGCGCCAAAGATTGCCTTTTCTACAGTAAATTTTTCAAGATATTAATTTTTTACTGTCGAAAATTTTAATTACGCCAGGGATTGCCTTTTCTATAGTAAATTTTGCAAAAAATAATTTTATACTGTCGCAAATTTTAATTACGCCAGGGATTGCCTTTTCTATAGTAAATTATTCAAAAATAATTTTCTACTGTCGCAAATTTTAATTACGCCAGGGATTGCCATTTCTATAGTAAATTATTCAAAAAATAATTTTATACTGTCGCAAATTTTAAGTGCGCCAGGGATTTCCTTTTCTATAGTAAATTATTCAAAAAATAATTTTATACTGTCGCAAATTTTAATTACGCCAGGGATTGCCTTTTCTATAGTAAATTATTCAAAAAATAATTTTATACTGTCGCAAATTTTAAGTGCGCCAGGGATTGCCTTTTCTATAGTAAATTTTGCAAAAAATAATTTTTTACTGTCGCAAATTTTAATTATGCCAGGGATTGCCTTTTCTATAGTAAATTATTCAAAAAATAATTTTATACTGTCGCAAATTTTAAGTGCGCCAGGGATTGCCTTTTCTACAGTAAATTATTCAAAAAATAATTTTCTACTGTCGCAAATTTTAATTACGCCAGGGATTGCCTTTTCTATAGTAAATTATTCAAAAAATAATCTTCAACTGTCGCAAATTTTAATTACGCCAGGGATTGCCTTTTCTATAGTAAATTATTCAAAAAATAATTTTCAACTGTCGCAAATTTTAATTACGCAGGGATTGCCTTTTCTATAGTAAATTATTCAAAAAATAATTTTCTACTGTCGCAAATTTTATTACGCCAGGGTTTGCCTTTTCTATAGTAAATTATTCAAAAAATAATTTTCAACTGTCGCAAATTTTAATTACGGCAGGGATTGCCTTTTCTATAGTAAATTATTCAAAAAATAATTTTCAACTGTCGCAAATTTTAATTACGCCAGGGATTGCCTTTTCTATAGTAAATTTGCAAAAAATAATTTTATACTGTCGCAAATTTTAATTACGCCAGGGATTGCCTTTTCTATAGTAAATTATTCAAAAAATAATTTTCTACTGTCGCAAATTTTAATTACGCCAGGGATTGCCTTTTCTATAGTAAATTATTCAAAAAATAATTTTATACTGTCGCAAATTTTAATTACGCCAGGGATTGCCTTTTCTATAGTAAATTATTCAAAAAATAATTTTCAACTGTCGCAAATTTTAATTACGCCAGGGATTGCCTTTTCTATAGTAAATTATTCAAAAAATAATTTTCTACTGTCGCAAATTTTAATTACGCCAGGGATTGCCTTTTCTATAGTAAATTATTCAAAAAATAATTTTCAACTGTCGAAAATTTTAATTACGCCAGGGATTGCCTTTTCTATAGTAAATTATTCAAAAAATAATTTTATACTGTCGCAAATTTTAAGTGCGCCAGGGATTGCCTTTTCTATAGTAAATTATTCAAAAAAATAATTTTTTACTATCGCAAATTTTAATTGCGCCAGGGATTGCCTTTTCTACAGTAAATTTTTCAAGATATTAATTTTTTACTGTCGAAAATTTTAATTACGCCAGTGATTGCCTTTTCTATAGTAAATTTGCAAAAAATAATTTTATACTGTCGCAAATTTTAATTACGCCAGGGATTGCCTTTTCTATAGTAAGTTATTCAAAAAATAATTTTCTACTGTCGCAAATTGTAATTACGCCAGGGATTGCCTTTTCTCTAGTAAATTATTCAAAAAATAATTTTATACTGTCGCAAATTTTAAATACGCCAGGGATTGCCTTTTCTATAGTAAATTACTCATAAAATAATTTTCTACTGTCGCAAATTTTAAATACGCCAGGGATTGCCTTTTCTATAGTAAATTATTCAAAAAATAATTTTCTACTGTCGCAAATTTTAATTGCGCCAGGGATTGCCTTTTCTATAGTAAATTATTCAAAAAATAATTTTCTACTGTCGCAAATTTTAATTACGCCAGGGATTGCCTTTTCTATAGTAAATTATTCAAAAAATAATTTTCTACTGTCGCAAATTTTAATAACGCCAGGGATTGCCTTTTCTATAGTAAATTATTCAAAAATAATTTTATACTGTCGCAAATTTTAATTACGCCAGGGATTGCTTTTTCTATAGTAAATTTTGCAAAAAATAATTTTTTACTGTCGCAAATTTTAATTGCGCCAGGGATTGCCTTTTCTATAGTAAATTATTCAAAAAATAATTTTCAAACTGTCGCAAATTGTAATTGCGCCAGAGATTACCATTTCTATAGTAAATTTTTCAAAAAATAATTTTTTACTGTCGCAAATTTTAATTGCGCCAGGGATTGCCTTTTCTATAGTAAATTTTTCAAAAAATAATTTTTTACTGTTGCAAATTCTAATTGCGCCAGGGATTGCCTTTTCTATAGTAAATTATTCAAAAAATAATTTTATACTGTCGCAAATTTTAATTACGCCAGGGATTGCCATTTCTATAGTAAATTATTCAAAAAATAATTTAATACTGTCGCAAATTTTAAGTGCGCCAGGGATTGCCTTTTCTATAGTAAATTATTCAAAAAATAATTTTTTACTGTCGCAAATTTTAATTGCGCCAGGGATTGCCTTTTCTACAGTAAATTTTTCAAAATATTAATTTTTTACTGTCGCAAATTTTAAATACGCCAGGGATTGCCTTTTCTATAGTAAATTATTCAAAAAATAATTTTCTACTGTCGCAAATTTTAAATACGCCAGGGATTGCCTTTTCTATAGTAAATTATTCAAAAAATAATTTCCTACTGTCGCAAATTTTAATTACGCCAGGGATTGCCTTTTCTATAGTAAATTATTCAAAAAATAATTTTCTACTGTCGCAAATTTTAAATACGCCAGGGATTGCCTTTTCTATAGTAAATTATTCGAAAAATAATTTTCTACTGTCGAAAATTTTATTTCCGCCAGGGATTGCCTTTTCTATAGTAAATTATTCAAAAAATAATTTTTTACTGTCGCAAATTTTAAATACGCCAGGGATTGCCTTTTCTATAGTAAATTTTGCAAAAAAATAATTTTTTACTGTCGCAAATTTTAAATATCCCAGGGATTGCCTTTTCTATAGTAAAGTTCTCACAAATTAATTTTTTACTGTCGCAAATTTTAAATACGCCAGGGATTGCCTTTTCTATAGTAAATTATTCAAAAAATAATTTTCTACTGTCGCAAATTTTAATTACGCCAGGGATTGCCTTTTCTATAGTAAATTATTCAAAAAATAATTTTCTACTGTCGCAAATTTTAATTACGCCAGGGATTGCCTTTTCTATAGTAAATTATTCAAAAAATAATTTTATACTGTCGCAAATTTTAATTACGCCAGGGATTGCCTTTTCTATAGTAAATTATTCAAAAAATAATTTTCAACTGTCGCAAATTTTAATTACGCCAGGGATTGCCTTTTCTGTAGTAAATTATTCAAAAAATAATTTTCTACTGTCGCAAATTTTAATTACGCCAGGGATTGCCTTTTCTATAGTAAATTATTCAAAAAATAATTTTATACTGTCGCAAATTTTAAGTGCGCCAGGGATTGCCTTTTCTATAGTAAATTATTCAAAAAATAATTTTATACTGTCGCAAATTTTAATTACGCCAGGGATTGCCTTTTCTATAGTAAATTATTCAAAAAATAATTTTATACTGTCGCAAATTTTAAGTGCGCCAGGGATTGCCTTTTCTATAGTAAATTTTGCAAAAAATAATTTTTTACTGTCGCAAATTTTAATTGCGCCAGGGATTGCCTTTTCTACAGTAAATTATTCAAAAAATAATTTTCTATTGTCGCAAATTTTAATTACGCCAGGGATTGCCTTTTCTATAGTAAATTATTCAAAAAATAATTTTCAACTGTCGCAAATTTTAATTACGCCAGGGATTGCCTTTTCTATAGTAAATTATTCAAAAAATAATTTTCAACTGTCGCAAATTTTAATTACGCCAGGGATTGCCTTTTCTATAGTAAATTATTCAAAAAATAATTTTTTACTATCGCAAATTTTAATTGCGCCAGGGATTGCCTTTTCTACAGTAAATTTTTCAAGATATTAATTTTTTACTGTCGAAAATTTTAATTACGCCAGTGATTGCCTTTTCTATAGTAAATTTTGCAAAAAATAATTTTATACTGTCGAAAATTTTAATTACGCCAGGGATTGCCTTTTCTATAGTAAGTTATTCAAAAAATAATTTTCTACTGTCGCAAATTGTAATTACGCCAGGGATTGCCTTTTCTATAGTAAATTATTCAAAAAATAATTTTATACTGTCGCAAATTTTAAATACGCCAGGGATTGCCTTTTCTATAGTAAATTACTCAAAAAATAATTTTCTACTGTCGCAAATTTTAAATACGCCAGGGATTGCCTTTTCTATAGTAAATTATTCAAAAAATAATTTTCTACTGTCGCAAATTTTAATTGCGCCAGGGATTGCCTTTTCTATAGTAAATTATTCAAAAAAGAATTTTCTACTGTCGCAAATTTTAATTACGCCAGGGATTGCCTTTTCTATAGTAAATTATTCAAAAAATAATTTTCTACTGTCGCAAATTTTAATAACGCCAGGGATTGCCTTTTCTATAGTAAATTATTCAAAAAATAATTTTATACTGTCGCAAATTTTAATTACGCCAGGGATTGCTTTTTCTATAGTAAATTTTGCAAAAAATAATTTTTTACTGTCGCAAATTTTAATTGCGCCAGGGATTGCCTTTTCTATAGTAAATTATTCAAAAAATAATTTTCAACTGTCGCAAATTGTAATTGCGCCAGGGATTACCTTTTCTATAGTAAATTTTTCAAAAAATAATTTTTTACTGTCGCAAATTTTAATTGCGCCAGGGATTGCCTTTTCTATAGTAAATTTTTCAAAAAATAATTTTTTACTGTCGCAAATTCTAATTGCGCCAGGGATTGCCTTTTCTATAGTAAATTATTCAAAAAATAATTTTATACTGTCGCAAATTTTAATTACGCCAGGAATTGCCATTTCTATAGTAAATTATTCAAAAAATAATTTTATACTGTCGCAAATTTTAAGTGCGCCAGGGATTGCCTTTTCTATAGTAAATTATTCAAAAAATAATTTTTTACTGTCGCAAATTTTAATTGCGCCAGGGATTGCCTTTTCTACAGTAAATTTTTCAAAATATTAATTTTTTACTGTCGCAAATTTTAAATACGCCAGGGATTGCCTTTTCTATAGTAAATTATTCAAAAAATAATTTTCTACTGTCGCAAATTTTAAATACGCCAGGGATTGCCTTTTCTATAGTAAATTATTCAAAAAATAATTTCCTACTGTCGCAAATTTTAATTACGCCAGGGATTGCCTTTTCTATAGTAAATTATTCAAAAAATAATTTTCTACTGTCGCAAATTTTAATTACGCCAGGGATTGCCTTTTCTATAGTAAATAATTCAAAAAATAATTTTCAACTGTCGCAAATTTTAATTACGCCAGGGATTGCCTTTTCTATAGTAAATTATTCAAAAAATAATTTTTTACTATCGCAAATTTTAATTGCGCCCGAGATTGCCTTTTCTACAGTAAATTTTTCAAGATATTAATTTTTTACTGTCGAAAATTTTAATTACGCCAGGGATTGCCTTTTCTATAGTAAATTTTGCAAAAAATAATTTTATACTGTCGCAAATTTTAATTACGCCAGGGATTGCCTTTTCTATAGTAAGTTATTCAAAAAATAATTTTCTACTGTCGCAAATTGTAATTACGCCAGGGATTGCCTTTTCTATAGTAAATTATTCAAAAAATAATTTTATACTGTCGCAAATTTTAAATACGCCAGGGATTGCCTTTTCTATAGTAAAATACTCAAAAAATAATTTTCTACTGTCGCAAATTTTAAATACGCCAGGGATTGCCTTTTCTATAGTAAATTATTCAAAAAATAATTTTCTACTGTCGCAAATTTTAATTGCGCCAGGGATTGCCTTTTCTATAGTAAATTATTCAAAAAATAATTTTCTATTGTCGCAAATTTTAATTACGCCAGAGATTGCCTTTTCTATAGTAAATTATTCAAAAAATAATTTTCTACTGTCGCAAATTTTAATAACGCCAGGGATTGCCTTTTCTATAGTAAATTATTCAAAAAATAATTTTATACTGTCGCAAATTTTAATTACGCCAGGGATTGCTTTTTCTATAGTAAATTTTGCAAAAAATAATTTTTTACTGTCGCAAATTTTAATTGCGCCAGGGATTGCCTTTTCTATAGTAAATTATTCAAAAAATAATTTTCAACTGTCGCAAATTGTAATTGCGCCAGGGATTACCTTTTCTATAGTAAATTTTTCAAAAAATAATTTTTTACTGTCGCAAATTTTAATTGCGCCAGGGATTGCCTTTTCTATAGTAAATTTTTCAAAAAATAATTTTTTACTGTCGCAAATTCTAATTGCGCCAGGGATTGCCTTTTCTATAGTAAATTATTCAAAAAGTAATTTTATACTGTCGCAAATTTTAATTACGCCAGGGATTGCCATTTCTATAGTAAATTATTCAAAAAATAATTTTATACTGTCGCAAATTTTAAGTGCGCCAGGGATTGCCTTTTCTATAGTAAATTATTCAAAAAATAATTTTTTACTGTCGCAAATTTTAATTGCGCCAGGGATTGCCTTTTCTACAGTAAATTTTTCAAAATATTAATTTTTTACTGTCGCAAATTTTAAATTCGCCAGGGATTGCCTTTTCTATAGTAAATTATTCAAAAAATAATTTTCTACTGTCGCAAATTTTAAATACGCCAGGGATTGCCTTTTCTATAGTAAATTATTCAAAAAATAATTTCCTACTGTCGCAAATTTTAATTACGCCAGGGATTGCCTTTTCTATAGTAAATTATTCAAAAAATAATTTTCTACTGTCGCAAATTTTAATTACGCCAGGGATTGCCTTTTCTATAGTAAATTATTCAAAAAATAATTTTTTACTGTCGCAAATTTCAAATCCGCCAGGGATTGCCTTTTCTATAGTAAATTATTCAAAAAATAATTTTTTACTATCGCAAGTTATAATTGCGCCAGGGATTGCCTTTTCTACAGTAAATTTTGCAAAAAATAATTTTTTACTGTCGCAAATTTTAATTGCGCCAGGGATTGCCTTTTCTATAGTAAATTATTCAAAAAATAATTTTCTAATGTCGCAAATTTTAAATACGCCAGGGATTGCCTTTTCTATAGTAAATTATTCAAAAAATAATTTCCTACTGTCGCAAATTTTAATTACGCCAGGGATTGCCTTTTCTATAGTAAATTATTCAAAAAATAATTTTCTACTGTCGCAAATTTTAATTACGCCAGGGATTGCCTTTTCTATAGTAAATTATTCAAAAAATAATTTTTTACTGTCGCAAATTTTAAGTGCGCCAGGGATTGCCTTTTCTATAGTAAATTTTGCAAAAAATAATTTTTTACTGTCGCAAATTTTAATTGCGCCAGGTATTGCCTTTTCTATAGTAAATTATTCAAAAAATAATTTTCAACTGTCGCAAATTGTAATTGCGCCAGGGATTGCCTTTTCTATAGTAAATTATTCAAAAAATAATTTTTTACTGTCGCAAACTTTGATTACGCCAGGGATTGCCTTTTGTATAGTAAATTATTCAAAAAATAATTTTATACTGTCGCAAATTTTAAATACGCCAGGGATTGCCTTTTCTGTAGTAAATTATTCAAAAAATAATTTTTTTCTATCGCAAGTTTTAATTGCGCCAGGGATTGCCTTTTCTATAGTAAATTATTCAAAAAATAATTTTCTACTGTCGCAAATTTTAATTACGCCAGGGATGGCCTTTTCTATAGTAAATTATTCAAAAAATAATTTTCAACTGTCGCAAATTTTAAATACGCCAGGGATTGCCTTTTCTATAGTAAATTATTCAAAAAATAATTTTCTACTGTCGCAAATTTTATTTGCGCCAGGGATTGCCTTTTCTATAGTAAATTATTCAAAAAATAATTTTTTACTGTCGCAAATTTTAAATACGCCAGGGATTGCCTTTTCTATAGTAAATTTTGCAAAAAAATAATTTTTTACTGTCGCAAATTTTAAATATCCCAGGGATTGCCTTTTCTATAGTAAATTTCTCACAAATTAATTTTTTACTGTCGCAAATTTTAAATACGCCAGGGATTGCCTTTTCTATAGTAAATTATTCAAAAAAAAATTTTCTACTGTAGCAAATTTTAATTACGCCAGGGATTGCCTTTTCTATAGTAAATTATTCAAAAAATAATTTTCTACTGTCGCAAATTTTAATTACGCCAGGGATTGCCTTTTCTATAGTAAATTATTCAAAAAATAATTTTCTACTGTCGCAAATTTTAATTACGCCAGGGATTGCCTTTTCTATAGTAAATTATTCAAAAAATAATTTTATACTGTCGCAAATTTTAATTACGCCAGGGATTGCCTTTTCTATAGTTTTTCTACTATCGCAAATTGTAATTACGCCAGGGATTGCCTTTTCTATAGTAAATTATTCAAAAAATAATTTTATACTGTCGCAAATTTTAAATACGCCAGGGATTGCCTTTTCTATAGTAAATTATTCAAAAAATAATTTTCTACTGTCGCAAATTTTAAATACGCCAGGGATTGCCTTTTCTATAGTAAATTATTCAAAAAATAATTTTCTACTGTCGCAAATTTTAATTGCGCCAGGGATTGCCTTTTCTATAGTAAATTATTCAAAAAATAATTTTCTACTGTCGCAAATTTTAATTACGCCAGGGATTGCCTTTTCTATAGTAAGTTATTCAAAAAATAATTTTATACTGTCGCAAATTTTAATTACGCCAGGGATTGCCTTTTCTATAGTAAATTTTGCAAAAAATAATTTTTTACTGTCGCAAATTTTAATTGTGCCAGGGATTGCCTTTTCTATAGTAAATTATTCAAAAAATAATCTTCAACTGTCGCAAATTGTAATTGCGCCAGGGATTACCTTTTCTATAGTAAATTTTGCAAAAAATAATTTTTTACTGTCGCAAATTTTAATTGCGCCAGGTATTGCCTTTTCTATAGTAAATTATTCAAAAAATAATTTTCAACTGTCGCAAATTGTAATTGCGACAGGGATTGCCTTTTCTATAGTAAATTATTCAAAAAATAATTTTTTACTGTCGCAAATTTTGATTACGCCAGGGATTGCCTTTTGTATAGTAAATTATTCAAAAAATAATTTTATACTGTCGCAAATTTTAAATACGCCAGGGATTGCCTTTTCTGTAGTAAATTATTCAAAAAATAATTTTTTACTATCGCAAGTTTTAATTGCGCCAGGGATTGCCTTTTCTATAGTAAATTATTTAAAAAATAATTTTCTACTGTCGCAAATTTTAATTACGCCAGGGATGGCCTTTTCTATAGTAAATTATTCAAAAAATAATTTTCAACTGTCGCAAATTTTAAATACGCCAGGGATTGCCTTTTCTATAGTAAATTATTCAAAAAATAATTTTCTACTGTCGCAAATTTTATTTGCGCCAGGGATTGCCTTTTCTATAGTAAATTATTCAAAAAATAATTTTTTACTGTCGCAAATTTTAAATACGCCAGGGATTGCCTTTTCTATAGTAAATTTTGCAAAAAAATAATTTTTTACTGTCGCAAATTTTAAATATCCCAGGGATTGCCTTTTCTATAGTAAATTTCTCACAAATTAATTTTTTACTGTCGCAAATTTTAAATACGCCAGGGATTGCCTTTTCTATAGTAAATTATTCAAAAAATAATTTTCTACTGTCGCAAATTTTAATTACGCCAGGGATTGCCTTTTCTATAGTAAATTATTCAAAAAATAATTTTCTACTGTCGCAAATTTTAATTACGCCAGGGATTGCCTTTTCTATAGTAAATTATTCAAAAAATAATTTTATACTGTCGCAAATTTTAATTACGCCAGGGATTGCCTTTTCTATAGTAAATTATTCAAAAAATAATTTTCTACTGTCGCAAATTTTAATTACGCCAGGGATTGCCTTTTCTATAGTAAATTATTCAAGAAATAATTTTCTACTGTCGCAAATTTTAATTACGCCAGGGATTGCCTTTTCTATAGTAAATTATTCAAAAAATAATTTTATACTGTCGCAAATTTTCAGTGCGCCAGGGATTGCCTTTTCTATAGTAAATTATTCAAAAAATAATTTTATACTGTCGCAAATTTTAATTACGCCAGGGATTGCCTTTTCTATAGTAAATTATTCAAAAAATAATTTTATACTGTCGCAAATTTTAAGTGCGCCAGGGATTGCCTTTTCTATAGTAAATTTTGCAAAAAATAATTTTTTACTGTCGCAAATTTTAATTGCGCCAGGGATTGCCTTTTCTACAGTAAATTATTCAAAAAATAATTTTCTATTGTCGCAAATTTTAATTACGCCAGGGATTGCCTTTTCTATAGTAAATTATTCAAAAAATTATTTTCAACTGTCGCAAATTTTAATTACGCCAGGGATTGCCTTTTCTATAGTAAATTATTCAAAAAATAATTTTCAACTGTCGCAAATTTTAATTACGCCAGGGATTGCCTTTTCTATAGTAAATTATTCAAAAAATAATTTTTTACTATCGCAAATTTTAATTGCGCCAGGGATTGCCTTTTCTACAGTAAATTTTTCAAAATATTAATTTTTTACTGTCGAAAATTTTAATTACGCCAGGAATTGCCTTTTCTATAGTAAATTTTGCAAAAAATAATTTTATACTGTCGCAAATTTTAATTACGCCAGGGATTGCCTTTTCTATAGTAAGTTATTCAAAAAATAATTTTCTACTATCGCAAATTGTAATTACGCCAGGGATTGCCTTTTCTATAGTAAATTATTCAAAAAATAATTTTATACTGTCGCAAATTTTAAATACGCCAGGGATTGCCTTTTCTATAGTAAATTATTCAAAAAATAATTTTCTACTGTCGCAAATTTTAAATACGCCAGGGATTGCCTTTTCTATAGTAAATTATTCAAAAAATAATTTTCTACTGTCGCAAATTTTAATAGCGCCAGGGATTGCCTTTTCTATAGTAAATTATTCAAAAAATAATTTTCTACTGTCGCAAATTTTAATTACGCCAGGGATTGCCTTTTCTATAGTAAATTATTCAAAAAATAATTTTCTACTCTCGCAAATTTTAATAACGCCAGGGATTGCCTTTTCTATAGTAAGTTATTCAAAAAATAATTTTATACTGTCGCAAATTTTAATTACGCCAGGGATTGCCTTTTCTATAGTAAATTTTGCAAAAAATAATTTTTTACTGTCGCAAATTTTAATTGCGCCAGGGATTGCCTTTTCTATAGTAAATTATTCAAAAAATAATCTTCAACTGTCGCAAATTGTAATTGCGCCAGGGATTACCTTTTCTATAGTAAATTTTTCAAAAAATAATTTTTTACTGTCGCAAATTTTAATTGCGCCAGGGATTGCCTTTTCTATAGTAAATTTTTCAAAAAATAATTTTTTACTGTCGCAAATTTTAATTGCGCCAGGGATTGCCTTTTCGATAGTAAATTATTCAAAAAATAATTTTATACTGTCGCAAATTTTAATTACGCCAGGGATTGCCATTTCTATAGTAAATTATTCAAAAAATAATTTTATACTGTCGCAAATTTTAAGTGCGCCAGGGATTGCCTTTTCTATAGTAAGTTATTCAAAAAATAAATTTTTACTGTCGCAAATTTTAATTGCGCCAGGGATTGCCTTTTCTACAGTAAATTTTTCAAAATATTAATTTTTTACTGTCGCAAATTTTAAATACGCCAGGGATTGCCTTTTCTATAGTAAATTATTCAAAAAATAATTTTCTACTGTCGCAAATTTTAAATACGCCAGGGTTTGCCTTTTCTATAGTAAATTATTCAAAAAATAATTTCCTACTGTCGCAAATTTTAATTACGCCAGGGATTGCCTTTTCTATAGTAAATTATTCAAAAAATAATTTTCTACTGTCGCAAATTTTAATTACGCCAGGGATTGCCATTTCTATAGTAAATTATTCAAAAAATAATTTTTTACTGTCGCAAATTTCAAATCCGCCAGGGATTGCCTTTTCTATAGTAAATTATTCAAAAAATAATTTTTTACTATCGCAATTTTGAATTGCGCCAGGGATTGCCTTTTCTACAGTAAATTTTGCAAAAAATAATTTTTTACTGTCGCAAATTTTAATTGCGCCAGGGATTGCCTTTTCTATAGTAAATTTTTCAAAAAATAATTTTTTACTGTCGCAAATTTTAATTGCGCCAGGGATTGCCTTTTCTATAGTAAATTATTCAAAAAATAATTTTTTACTATCGCAATTTTGAATTGCGCCAGGGATTGCCTTTTCTACAGTAAATTTTGCAAAAAATAATTTTTTACTGTCGCAAATTTTAATTGCGCCAGGGATTGCCTTTTCTATAGTAAATTTTTCAAAAAATAATTTTTTACTGTCGCAAATTTTAATTGCGCCAGGGATTGCCTTTTCTATAGTAAATTATTCAAAAAATAATTTTATACTGCCGCAAATTTTAATTACGCCAGGGATTGCCTTTTCTATAGTAAATTATTCAAAAAATAATTTTTTACTGTCGCAAATTTTAATTGTGCCAGGGATTGCCTTTTCTATAGTAAATTATTCAAAAAATAATCTTCAACTGTCGCAAATTGTAATTGCGCCAGGGATTACCTTTTCTATAGTAAATTTTGCAAAAAATAATTTTTTACTGTCGCAAATTTTAATTGCGCCAGGTATTGCCTTTTCTATAGTAAATTATTCAAAAAATAATTTTCAACTGTCGCAAATTGTAATTGCGACAGGGATTGCCTTTTCTATAGTAAATTATTCAAAAAATAATTTTTTACTGTCGCAAATTTTGATTACGCCAGGGATTGCCTTTTGTATAGTAAATTATTCAAAAAATAATTTTATACTGTCGCAAATTTTAAATACGCCAGGGATTGCCTTTTCTGTAGTAAATTATTCAAAAAATAATTTTTTACTATCGCAAGTTTTAATTGCGCCAGGGATTGCCTTTTCTATAGTAAATTATTTAAAAAATAATTTTCTACTGTCGCAAATTTTAATTACGCCAGGGATGGCCTTTTCTATAGTAAATTATTCAAAAAATAATTTTCAACTGTCGCAAATTTTAAATACGCCAGGGATTGCCTTTTCTATAGTAAATTATTCAAAAAATAATTTTCTACTGTCGCAAATTTTATTTGCGCCAGGGATTGCCTTTTCTATAGTAAATTATTCAAAAAATAATTTTTTACTGTCGCAAATTTTAAATACGCCAGGGATTGCCTTTTCTATAGTAAATTTTGCAAAAAAATAATTTTTTACTGTCGCAAATTTTAAATATCCCAGGGATTGCCTTTTCTATAGTAAATTTCTCACAAATTAATTTTTTACTGTCGCAAATTTTAAATACGCCAGGGATTGCCTTTTCTATAGTAAATTATTCAAAAAATAATTTTCTACTGTCGCAAATTTTAATTACGCCAGGGATTGCCTTTTCTATAGTAAATTATTCAAAAAATAATTTTCTACTGTCGCAAATTTTAATTACGCCAGGGATTGCCTTTTCTATAGTAAATTATTCAAAAAATAATTTTATACTGTCGCAAATTTTAATTACGCCAGGGATTGCCTTTTCTATAGTAAATTATTCAAAAAATAATTTTCTACTGTCGCAAATTTTAATTACGCCAGGGATTGCCTTTTCTATAGTAAATTATTCAAGAAATAATTTTCTACTGTCGCAAATTTTAATTACGCCAGGGATTGCCTTTTCTATAGTAAATTATTCAAAAAATAATTTTATACTGTCGCAAATTTTCAGTGCGCCAGGGATTGCCTTTTCTATAGTAAATTATTCAAAAAATAATTTTATACTGTCGCAAATTTTAATTACGCCAGGGATTGCCTTTTCTATAGTAAATTATTCAAAAAATAATTTTATACTGTCGCAAATTTTAAGTGCGCCAGGATTGCCTTTTCTATAGTAAATTTTGCAAAAAATAATTTTTTACTGTCGCAAATTTTAATTGCGCCAGGGATTGCTTTTTCTACAGTAAATTATTCAAAAAATAATTTTCTATTGTCGCAAATTTTAATTACGCCAGGGATTGCCTTTTCTATAGTAAATTATTCAAAAAATTATTTTCAACTGTCGCAAATTTTAATTACGCCAGGGATTGCCTTTTCTATAGTAAATTATTCAAAAAATAATTTTCAACTGTCGCGCAAATTTTAATTACGCCAGGGATTGCCTTTTCTATAGTAAATTATTCAAAAAATAATTTTTTACTATCGCAAATTTTAATTGCGCCAGGGATTGCCTTTTCTACAGTAAATTTTTCAAAATATTAATTTTTTACTGTCGAAAATTTTAATTACGCCAGGAATTGCCTTTTCTATAGTAAATTTTGCAAAAAATAATTTTATACTGTCGCAAATTTTAATTACGCCAGGGATTGCCTTTTCTATAGTAAGTTATTCAAAAAATAATTTTCTACTATCGCAAATTGTAATTACGCCAGGGATTGCCTTTTCTATAGTAAATTATTCAAAAAATAATTTTATACTGTCGCAAATTTTAAATACGCCAGGGATTGCCTTTTCTATAGTAAATTATTCAAAAAATAATTTTCTACTGTCGCAAATTTTAAATACGCCAGGGATTGCCTTTTCTATAGTAAATTATTCAAAAAATAATTTTCTACTGTCGCAAATTTTAATAGCGCCAGGGATTGCCTTTTCTATAGTAAATTATTCAAAAAATAATTTTCTACTGTCGCAAATTTTAATTACGCCAGGGATTGCCTTTTCTATAGTAAATTATTCAAAAAATAATTTTCTACTCTCGCAAATTTTAATAACGCCAGGGATTGCCTTTTCTATAGTAAGTTATTCAAAAAATAATTTTATACTGTCGCAAATTTTAATTACGCCAGGGATTGCCTTTTCTATAGTAAATTTTGCAAAAAATAATTTTTTACTGTCGCAAATTTTAATTGCGCCAGGGATTGCCTTTTCTATAGTAAATTATTCAAAAAATAATCTTCAACTGTCGCAAATTGTAATTGCGCCAGGGATTACCTTTTCTATAGTAAATTTTTCAAAAAATAATTTTTTACTGTCGCAAATTTTAATTGCGCCAGGGATTGCCTTTTCTATAGTAAATTTTTCAAAAAATAATTTTTTACTGTCGCAAATTTTAATTGCGCCAGGGATTGCCTTTTCGATAGTAAATTATTCAAAAAATAATTTTATACTGTCGCAAATTTTAATTACGCCAGGGATTGCCATTTCTATAGTAAATTATTCAAAAAATAATTTTATACTGTCGCAAATTTTAAGTGCGCCAGGGATTGCCTTTTCTATAGTA
This sequence comes from Dioctria linearis, assembly GCA_963930735.1. Lineage (NCBI taxonomy): Eukaryota > Metazoa > Arthropoda > Insecta > Diptera > Asilidae > Dioctria > Dioctria linearis. The sequence goes on from CAWVNZ010000454.1 coordinate 114,436, forward strand.
AGTTATTCAAAAAATAAATTTTTACTGTCGCAAATTTTAATTGCGCCAGGGATTGCCTTTTCTACAGTAAATTTTTCAAAATATTAATTTTTTACTGTCGCAAATTTTAAATACGCCAGGGATTGCCTTTTCTATAGTAAATTATTCAAAAAATAATTTTCTACTGTCGCAAATTTTAAATACGCCAGGGTTTGCCTTTTCTATAGTAAATTATTCAAAAAATAATTTTCCTACTGTCGCAAATTTTAATTACGCCAGGGATTGCCTTTTCTATAGTAAATTATTCAAAAAATAATTTTCTACTGTCGCAAATTTTAATTACGCCAGGGATTGCCATTTCTATAGTAAATTATTCAAAAAATAATTTTTTACTGTCGCAAATTTCAAATCCGCCAGGGATTGCCTTTTCTATAGTAAATTATTCAAAAAATAATTTTTTACTATCGCAATTTTGAATTGCGCCAGGGATTGCCTTTTCTACAGTAAATTTTGCAAAAAATAATTTTTTACTGTCGCAAATTTTAATTGCGCCAGGGATTGCCTTTTCTATAGTAAATTTTTCAAAAAATAATTTTTTACTGTCGCAAATTTTAATTGCGCCAGGGATTGCCTTTTCTATAGTAAATTATTCAAAAAATAATTTTATACTGCCGCAAATTTTAATTACGCCAGGGATTGCCTTTTCTATAGTAAATTATTCAAAAAATAATTTTATACTGTCGCAAATTTTAAGTGCGCCAGGGATTGCCTTTTCTATAGTAAATTATTCAAAAAATAATTTTTTACTGTCGCAAATTTTAATTGCGCCAGGGATTGCCTTTTATACAGTAAATTTTTCAAAATATTAATTTTTTACTGTCGCAAATTTTAAATACGCCAGGGATTGCCTTTTCTATAGTAAGTTATTCAAAAAATAATTTTCTACTGTCACAAATTTTAAATACGCCAGGGATTGCCTTTTCTATAGTAAACTTTTAAAAAAATAATTTTCTACTTTCGCAAATTTTAATTGCGCCAGGGATTGCCTTTTCTATAGTAAATTATTCAAAAAATAATTTTCAACTGTCGCAAATTTTAATTACGCCAGGGATTGCCTTTTCTATAGTAAATTATTCAAAAAATAATTTTCTACTGTCGCAAATTTTAATTGCACCAGGGATTGCCTTTTCTATAGTAAATTATTCAAAAAATAATTTTCTACTGTCGCAAATTTTAATTACGCCAGGGATTGCCTTTTGTATAGTAAATTATTCAAAAAATAATTTTTTACTGTCGCAAATTTTAAGTGCGCCAGGGATTGCCTTTTCTATAGTAAATTTTGCAAAAAATAATTTTTTACTGTCGCAAATTTTAATTGCGCCAGTTATTGCCTTTTCTATAGTAAATTATTCAAAAAATAATTTTCAACTGTCGCAAATTATAATTGCGCCAGGGATTGCCTTTTCTATAGTAAATTATTCAAAAAATAATTTTTTACTGTAGCAAATTGTAATTGCGCCAGGGATTGCCTTTTCTATAGTAAATTATTCAAAAAATAATTTTTTACTGTCGCAAATTTTAATTACGCCAGGGATTGCCTTTTCTATAGTAAATTATTCAAAAAATAATTTTCTACTGTCGCAAATTTTAAATACGCCAGGGATTGCCTTTTCTATAGTAAATTATTCAAAAAATAATTTTCTACTGTCGCAAATTTTAATTGCGCCAGGGATTGCCTTTTCTATAGTAAATTATTCAAAAAATAATTTTCAACTGTCGCAAATTGTAATTGCGCCAGGGATTACCTTTTCTATAGTAATTTTTTCAAAAAATTATTTTTTACTGTCGCAAATTTTAATTGCGCCAGGGATTGCCTTTTCTATAGTAAATTTTTCAAAAAATAATTTTTTACTGTCGCAAATTTTAATTGCGCCAGGGATTGCCTTTTCTATAGTAAATTATTCAAAAAATAATTTTATACTGTCGCAAATTTTAATTACGCCAGGGATTGCCATTTCTATAGTAAATTATTCAAAAAATAATTTTATACTGTCGCAAATTTTAAGTGCGCCAGGGATTGCCTTTTCTATAGTAAATTATTCAAAAATAATTTTTTACTGTCGCAAATTTTAATTGCGCCAGGGATTGCCTTTTCTACAGTAAATTTTTCGAAATATTAATTTTTTACAGTCGCAAATTTTAAATACGCCAGGGATTGCCTTTTCTATAGTAAATTATTCAAAATATAATTTTCTACTGTCGCAAATTTTAAATACGCCAGGGATTGCCTTTTCTATAGTAAATTATTCACAAAATAATTTCCTACTGTCGCAAATTGAAATTACGCCAGGGATTGCCTTTTCTATAGTAAATTATTCAGAAAATAATTTTCTACTGTCGCAAATTTTAATTACGCCAGGGATTGCCTTTTCTATAGTAAATTATTCAAAAAATAATTTTCTACTGTCGCAAATTTCAAATCCGCCAGGGATTGCCTTTTCTATAGTAAATTATTCAAAAAATAATTTTTTACTGTCGCAAATTTCAAATCCGCCAGGGAATGCCTTTTCTATAGTAAATTATTCAAAAAATAATTTTTTACTATCGCAATTTTTAATTGCGCCAGGGATTGCCTTTTCTACAGTAAATTTTGCAAAAAATAATTTTTTACTGTCGCAAATTTTAATTGCGCGAGGGATTGCCTTTTCTATAGTAAATTTTTCAAAAAATAATTTTTTAATGTCGCAAATTTTAATTGCGCCAAGGATTGCCTTTTCTATAGTAAATTATTCAAAAAATAATTTCCTACTGTCGCAAATTTTAATTACGCCAGGGATTGCCTTTTCTATAGTAAATTATTCAAAAAATAATTTTCTACTGTCGCAAATTTTAATTACGCCAGGGATTGCCTTTTCTATAGTAAATTATTCAAAAAATAATTTTTTTACTGTCGCAAATTTTAAATACGCCAGGGATTGCCTTTTCTATAGTAAATTATTCAAAAAATAATTTCCTACTGTCGCAAATTTTAATTACGCCAGGGATTGCCTTTTCTATAGTAAATTATTCAAAAAATAATTTTCTACTGTCGCAAATTTTAATTACGCCAGGGATTGCCTTTTCTATAGTAAATTATTCAAAAAATAATTTTTTACTGTCGCAAATTTCAAATCCGCCAGGGAATGCCTTTTCTATAGTAAATTATTCAAAAAATAATTTTTTACTATCGCAATTTTTAATTGCGCCAGGGATTGCCTTTTCTACAGTAAATTTTGCAAAAAATAATTTTTTACTGTCGCAAATTTTAATTGCGCGAGGGATTGCCTTTTCTATAGTAAATTTTTCAAAAAATAATTTTTTAATGTCGCAAATTTTAATTGCGCCAGGGATTGCCTATTCTATAGTAAATTATTCAAAAAATAATTTTATACTGTCGCAAATTTTAATTACGCCAGGGATTGCCTTTTCTATAGTAAATTATTCAAAAAATAATTTTATACTGTCGCAAATTTTAAGTGCGCCAGGGATTGCCTTTTCTATAGTAAATTATTCAAAAAATAATTTTTTACTGTCGCAAATTTTAATTGCGCCAGGGATTGCCTTTTCTATAGTAAATTATTCAAAAAATAATTTTTTTACTGTCGCAAATTTTAAGTGCGCCAGGGATTGCCTTTTCTATAGTAAATTTTGCAAAAAATAATTTTTTACTGTCGCAAATTTTAATTGCGCCAGGTATTGCCTTTTCTATAGTAAATTATTCAAAAAATAATTTTCAACTGTCGCAAATTGTAATTGCGCCAGGGATTGCCTCTTCTATAGTAAATTATTCAAAAAATAATTTTTTACTGTAGCAAATTGTAATTGCGCCAGGGATTGCCTTTTCTATAGTAAATTATTCAAAAAATAATTTTTTACTGTCGCAAATTTTAATTACGCCAGGGATTGCCTTTTCTATAGTAAATTATTCAAAAAATAATTTTCTACTGTCGCAAATTTTAATTGCGCCAGGGATTGCCTTTTCTATAGTAAATTATTCAAAAAATAATTTTCAACTGTCGCAAATTATAATTGCGCCAGGGATTGCCTTTTCTATAGTAAATTATTCAAAAAATAATTTTTTACTGTAGCAAATTGTAATTGCGCCAGGGATTGCCTTTTCTATAGTAAATTATTCAAAAAATAATTTTTTACTGTCGCAAATTTTAATTACGCCAGGGATTGCCTTTTCTATAGTAAATTATTCAAAAAATAATTTTCTACTGTCGCAAATTTTAAATACGCCAGGGATTGCCTTTTCTATAGTAAATTATTCAAAAAAATAATTTTCTACTGTCGCAAATTTTAATTGCGCCAGGGATTGCCTTTTCTATAGTAAATTATTCAAAAAATAATTTTCAACTGTCGCAAATTGTAATTGCGCCAGGGATTACCTTTTCTATAGTAATTTTTTCAAAAATTATTTTTTACTGTCGCAAATTTTAATTGCGCCAGGGATTGCCTTTTCTATAGTAAATTTTTCAAAAAATAATTTTTTACTGTCGCAAATTTTAATTGCGCCAGGGATTGCCTTTTCTATAGTAAATTATTCAAAAAATAATTTTATACTGTCGCAAATTTTAATTACGCCAGGGATTGCCATTTCTATAGTAAATTATTCAAAAAATAATTTTATACTGTCGCAAATTTTAAGTGCGCCAGGGATTGCCTTTTCTATAGTAAATTATTCAAAAAATAATTTTTTACTGTCGCAAATTTTAATTGCGCCAGGGATTGCCTTTTCTACAGTAAATTTTTCGAAATATTAATTTTTTACAGTCGCAAATTTTAAATACGCCAGGGATTGCCTTTTCTATAGTAAATTATTCAAAATATAATTTTCTACTGTCGCAAATTTTAAATACGCCAGGGATTGCCTTTTCTATAGTAAATTATTCACAAAATAATTTCCTACTGTCGCAAATTGAAATTACGCCAGGGATTGCCTTTTCTATAGTAAATTATTCAGAAAATAATTTTCTACTGTCGCAAATTTTAATTACGCCAGGGATTGCCTTTTCTATAGTAAATTATTCAAAAAATAATTTTCTACTGTCGCAAATTTCAAATCCGCCAGGGATTGCCTTTTCTATAGTAAATTATTCAAAAAATAATTTTTTACTGTCGCAAATTTCAAATCCGCCAGGGAATGCCTTTTCTATAGTAAATTATTCAAAAAATAATTTTTTACTATCGCAATTTTTAATTGCGCCAGGGATTGCCTTTTCTACAGTAAATTTTGCAAAAAATAATTTTTTACTGTCGCAAATTTTAATTGCGCGAGGGATTGCCTTTTCTATAGTAAATTTTTCAAAAAATAATTTTTTAATGTCGCAAATTTTAATTGCGCCAAGGATTGCCTTTTCTATAGTAAATTATTCAAAAAATAATTTCCTACTGTCGCAAATTTTAATTACGCCAGGGATTGCCTTTTCTATAGTAAATTATTCAAAAAATAATTTTCTACTGTCGCAAATTTTAATTACGCCAGGGATTGCCTTTTCTATAGTAAATTATTCAAAAAATAATTTTTTACTGTCGCAAATTTTAAATACGCCAGGGATTGCCTTTTCTATAGTAAATTATTCAAAAAATAATTTCCTACTGTCGCAAATTTTAATTACGCCAGGGATTGCCTTTTCTATAGTAAATTATTCAAAAAATAATTTTCTACTGTCGCAAATTTTAATTACGCCAGGGATTGCCTTTTCTATAGTAAATTATTCAAAAAATAATTTTTTACTGTCGCAAATTTCAAATCCGCCAGGGAATGCCTTTTCTATAGTAAATTATTCAAAAAATAATTTTTTACTATCGCAATTTTTAATTGCGCCAGGGATTGCCTTTTCTACAGTAAATTTTGCAAAAAATAATTTTTTACTGTCGCAAATTTTAATTGCGCGAGGGATTGCCTTTTCTATAGTAAATTTTTCAAAAAATAATTTTTTAATGTCGCAAATTTTAATTGCGCCAGGGATTGCCTATTCTATAGTAAATTATTCAAAAAATAATTTTATACTGTCGCAAATTTTAATTACGCCAGGGATTGCCTTTTCTATAGTAAATTATTCAAAAAATAATTTTATACTGTCGCAAATTTTAAGTGCGCCAGGGATTGCCTTTTCTATAGTAAATTATTCAAAAAATAATTTTTTACTGTCGCAAATTTTAATTGCGCCAGGGATTGCCTTTTCTATAGTAAATTATTCAAAAAATAATTTTTTACTGTCGCAAATTTTAAGTGCGCCAGGGATTGCCTTTTCTATAGTAAATTTTGCAAAAAATAATTTTTTACTGTCGCAAATTTTAATTGCGCGAGGGATTGCCTTTTCTATAGTAAATTATTCAAAAAATAATTTTTTACTGTCGCAAATTTTAAATACGCCAGGGATTGCCTTTTCTATAGTAAATTATTCAAAAAATAATTTCCTACTGTCGCAAATTTTAATTACGCCAGGGATTGCCTTTTCTATAGTAAATTATTCAAAAAATAATTTTCTACTGTCGCAAATTTTAATTACGCCAGGGATTGCCTTTTCTATAGTAAATTATTCAAAAAATAATTTTTTACTGTCGCAAATTTCAAATCCGCCAGGGAATGCCTTTTCTATAGTAAATTATTCAAAAAATAATTTTTTACTATCGCAATTTTTAATTGCGCCAGGGATTGCCTTTTCTACAGTAAATTTTGCAAAAAATAATTTTTTACTGTCGCAAATTTTAATTGCGCGAGGGATTGCCTTTTCTATAGTAAATTTTTCAAAAAATAATTTTTTAATGTCGCAAATTTTAATTGCGCCAGGGATTGCCTATTCTATAGTAAATTATTCAAAAAATAATTTTATACTGTCGCAAATTTTAATTACGCCAGGGATTGCCTTTTCTATAGTAAATTATTCAAAAAATAATTTTATACTGTCGCAAATTTTAAGTGCGCCAGGGATTGCCTTTTCTATAGTAAATTATTCAAAAAATAATTTTTTACTGTCGCAAATTTTAATTGCGCCAGGGATTGCCTTTTCTATAGTAAATTATTCAAAAAATAATTTTTTACTGTCGCAAATTTTAAGTGCGCCAGGGATTGCCTTTTCTATAGTAAATTTTGCAAAAAATAATTTTTTACTGTCGCAAATTTTAATTGCGCCAGGTATTGCCTTTTCTATAGTAAATTATTCAAAAAATAATTTTCAACTGTCGCAAATTGTAATTGCGCCAGGGATTGCCTCTTCTATAGTAAATTATTCAAAAAATAATTTTTTACTGTAGCAAATTGTAATTGCGCCAGGGATTGCCTTTTCTATAGTAAATTATTCAAAAAATAATTTTTTACTGTCGCAAATTTTAATTACGCCAGGGATTGCCTTTTCTATAGTAAATTATTCAAAAAATAATTTTCTACTGTCGCAAATTTTAAATACGCCAGGGATTGCCTTTTCTATAGTAAATTATTCAAAAAATAATTTTCTACTGTCGCAAATTTTAATTGCGCCAGGGATTGCCTTTTCTATAGTAAATTATTCAAAAAATAATTTTCAACTGTCGCAAATTGTAACTGCGCCAGGGATTACCTTTTCTATAGTAATTTTTTCAAAAAATTATTTTTTACTGTCGCAAATTTTAATTGCGCCAGGGATTGCCTTTTCTATAGTAAATTTTTCAAAAAATAATTTTTTACTGTCGCAAATTTTAATTGCGCCAGGGATTGCCTTTTCTATAGTAAATTATTCAAAAAATAATTTTATACTGTCGCAAATTTTAATTACGCCAGGGATTGCCATTTCTATAGTAAATTATTCAAAAAATAATTTTATACTGTCGCAAATTTTAAGTGCGCCAGGGATTGCCTTTTCTATAGTAAATTATTCAAAAAATAATTTTTTACTGTCGCAAATTTTAATTGCGCCAGGGATTGCCTTTTCTACAGTAAATTTTTCGAAATATTAATTTTTTACAGTCGCAAATTTTAAATACGCCAGGGATTGCCTTTTCTATAGTAAATTATTCAAAATATAATTTTCTACTGTCGCAAATTTTAAATACGCCAGGGATTGCCTTTTCTATAGTAAATTATTCAAAAAATAATTTCCTACTGTCGCAAATTTTAATTACGCCAGGGATTGCCTTTTCTATAGTAAATTATTCAGAAAATAATTTTCTACTGTCGCAAATTTTAATTACGCCAGGGATTTCCTTTTCTATAGTAAATTATTCAAAAAATAATTTTTTACTGTCGCAAATTTCAAATCCGCCAGGGATTGCCTTTTCTATAGTAAATCATTCAAAAAATAATTTTTTACTATCGCAATTTTTAATTGCGCCAGGGATTGCCTTTTCTACAGTAAATTTTGTAAAAAATAATTTTTTACTGTCGCAAATTTTAATTGCGCCAGGGATTGCCTTTTCTATAGTAAATTTTTCAAAAAATAATTTTTTACTGTCGCAAATTGTAATTGCGCCAAGGATTGCCTTTTCTATAGTAAATTATTCAAAAAATTATTTTATACTGTCGCAAATTTTAATTACGCCAGGGATTGCCATTCCTATAGTAAATTATTCAAAAAATAATTTTATACTGTCGCAAATTTTAAGTGCGCCAGGGATTGCCTTTTCTATAGTAAATTATTCAAAAAATAATTTTTTACTGTCGCAAATTTTAATTGCGCCAGGGATTGCCTTTTCTACAGTAAATTTTTCAAAATATTAATTTTTTACTGTCGCAAATTTTAAATACGCCAGGGATTGCCTTTTCTATAGTAAATTATTCAAAAAATAATTTTCTACTGTCGCAAATTTTAAATACGCCAGGGATTGCCTTTTCTATAGTAAATTATTCAAAAAATAATTTCCTACTGTCGCAAATTTTAATTACGCCAGGGATTGCCATTTCTATAGTAAATTATTCAAAAAATAATTTTCTACTGTCGCAAATTTTAATTACGCCAGGGATTGCCTTTTCTATAGTAAATTATTCAAAAAATAATTTTTTACTGTCGCAAATTTCAAATCCGCCAGGGAATGCCTTTTCTATAGTAAATTATTCAAAAAATAATTTTTTACTATCGCAATTTTTAATTGCGCCAGGGATTGCCTTTTCTACAGTAAATTTTGCAAAAAATAATTTTTTACTGTCGCAAATTTTAATTGCGCGAGGGATTGCCTTTTCTATAGTAAATTATTCAAAAAATAATTTTTTAATGTCGCAAATTTTAATTGCGCCTGGGATTGCCTATTCTGTAGTAAATTATTCAAAAAATAATTTTATACTGTCGCAAATTTTAATTACGCCAGGGATTGCCTTTTCTATAGTAAATTATTCAAAAAATAATTTTATACTGTCGCAAATTTTAAGTGCGCCAGGATTGCCTTTTCTATAGTAAATTATTCAAAAAATAATTTTTTACTGTCGCAAATTTTAATTGCGCCAGGGATTGCCTTTTCTACAGTAAATTTTTCAAAAAATAATTTTTTACTGTCGCAAATTTTAAATACGCCAGGGATTGCCTTTTCTATTGTAAATTTTTCAAAAAATAATTTTTTACTGTCGCAAATTTTAATTGCGCCAGGGATTGCCTTTTCTACAGTAAATTTTTCAAAAACTAATTTTTTACTGTCGCAAATTTTAATTACGCCAGGGATTGCCTTTTCTATAGTAAATTTTTCAAAAATTAATTTTTTACTGTCGCAAATTTTAAATACGCCAGGGATTGCCTTTTCTATAGTAAATTTTTCAAAAATATTTTTTTACTGTCGCAAATTTTAATTGCGCCAGGGATTGCCTTTTCTACAGTACATTTTTCAAAAACTAATTTTTTACTGTCGCAAATTTTAATTACGCCAGGGATTGCCTTTTCTATAGTAAATTTTTCAAAAATTAATTTTTTACTGTCGCAAATTTTAAATACGCCAGGGATTGCCTTTTCTATAGTAAATTTTGCAAAAAAATAATTTTTTACTGTCGCAAATTTTAATAGCGCCAGGGATTGCCTATTCTATAGTAAATTTTTCACAAATTAATTTTTTACTGTCGCAAATTTTAATTGCGCCAGGGATTGCCTTTTCTGTAGTAAATTTTTCAAAAATTAATTTTTTACTGTCGCAAATTTTTAATACGCCACGGATTGCCTCTTCTATAGTAAATTTTGCAAAAAATAATTTTTTACTGTCGCAAATTTTAATTGCGCCAGGGATTGCCTTTTCTACAGTAAATTTTTCAAAAATTAATTTTATACTGTCACAAATTTTAAATACGCCAAGGATTGCCTTTTCTATAGTAAATTTTGCAAAAAAATAATTTTATACTGTCGCAAATTGTAATTGCGCCAGGGATTACCTTTTCTATAGTAAATTTTGCAAAAAAATAATTTTTTACTGTCGCAAATTTTAATTGCGCCAGGGATTGCCTTTTCTACAGTAAATTTTTCAAAAATTAATTTTATACTGTCGCAAATTTTAAATACGCCAGGGTTTGCCTTTTCTATAGTAAATTTTTCACAAATTAATTTTTTACTGTCGCTAATTTAATTGCGCCAGGGATTGCCTTTTCTGTAGAAAATTTTTCAAAAATTAATTTATTACTGTCGCAAATTTTAAATACGCCAGGGATTGCCTCTTCTATAGTAAATTTTGCAAAAAATAATTTTTTACTGTCGCAAATTTTAATTGCGCCAGGGATTGCCTTTTCTACAGTAAATTTTTCAAAAATTAATATTATACTGTCGCAAATTTTAAATACGCCAGGGATTGCCTTTTCTATAGTAAATTTTGCAAAAAAATAATTTTTTACTGTCGCAAATTGTAATTGCGCCAGGGATTGCCTTTCTACAGTAAATTTTTCAAAAAATAATTTTTTACTGTCGCAAATTTTAATACGCCAGGGATTGCCTTTTCTATAGTAAATTTTTCAAAAAATAATTTTTTACTGTCGCAAATTTTAATTGCGCCAGGGATTGCCTTTCTACAGTAAATTTTTCAAAAAATAATTTTTTACTGTCGCAAATTGTAATTGCGCCAGGGATTGCCTTTTCTATAGTAAGTTTTTCAAAAACTAATTTTTTACTGTCGCAAATTTCAAATCCGCAAGGGATTGCCTTTTCTATAGTAAATTATTCAAAAAATAATTTTTTACTGTCGCAAATTTTAATTACGCCAGGGATTGCCTTTTCTATAGTAAATTATTCAAAAAATAATTTTCTACTGTCGCATATTTTAATTACGCCAAGGATTGCCTTTTCTATAGTAAATTATTCAAAAAATAATTTACTACTGTCGCAAATTTTAATTACGCCAGGGATTGCCTTTTCTATAGTAAATTATTCAAAAAATAATTTTTTACTATCGCAAATTTTAAATACGCCAGGGATTGCCTCTTCTATAGTAAATTATTCAAAAAATAATTTTCTACTGTCGCAAATTTTAATTACGCCAGGGATTGCCTTTTCTATAGTAATTTATTCAAAAAATAATTTTTTACTGTCGCAAATTTTAATGGCGCCAGGGATTGCCTTTTCTATAGTAAATTATTCAAAAAATAATTTTCTACTGTCGCAAATTTTAATTACGCCAGGGATTGCCTTTTTTATAGTAAATTATTCAAAAAATAATTTTTTACTGTCGCAAATTTCAAATCCGCCAGGGATTGCCTTTTCTATAGTAAATTATTCAAAAAATAATTTTTTACTGTCGCAAATTTTAATTACGCCAGGGATTGCCTTTTCTATAGTAAATTATTCAAAAAATAAATTTCTACTGTCGCAAATTTTAATTACGCCAGGGATTGCCTTTTCTATAGTAAATTATTCAAAAAATAATTTTTTACTGTCGCAAATTTTAATTGCGCCAGGGATTGCCTTTTCTATAGTAAATTATTCAAAAAATAATTCTCTACTGTCGCAAATTTTAATTACGCCAGGGATTGCATTTTCTATAGTAAATTATTCAAAAAATAATTTTTTACTGTCGCAAATTTCAAATCCGCCAGGGATTGCCTTTTCTATAGTAAATTATTCAAAAAATAATTTTTTACTATCGCAAGTTTTAATTGGCCAGGGATTGCCTTTTCTATAGTAAACTTTTCAAAAAATAACTTTCTACTGTCGCAAATTTTAATTGCGCCAGGGATTGCCTTTCTACAGTAAATTTTTCAAAAAATAATTTTTTACTGTCGCAAATTGTAATTGCGCCAGGGATTACCTTTTCTATAGTAAATTATTCAAAAAATAATTTTTTACTGTCGCAAATTTCAAATCCGCCAGGGATTGCCTTTTCTATAGTAAATTATTCAAAAAATAATTTTTTACTGTCGCAAATTTTAATTACGCCAGGGATTGCCTTTTCTATAGTAATTTATTCAAAAAATAATATTATACTGTCGCAAATTTTAAATACGCCAGGGATTGCCTCTTCTATAGTAAATTTTGCAAAAAATAATTTTTTACTGTCGCAAATTTTAATTGCGCCAGGGATTGCCTTTTCTACAGTAAATTTTTCAAAAATTAATATTATACTGTCGCAAATTTTAAATACGCCAGGGATTGCCTTTTCTATAGTAAATTTTGCAAAAAAATAATTTTTTACTGTCGCAAATTGTAATTGCGCCAGGGATTGCCTTTCTACAGTAAATTTTTCAAAAAATAATTTTTTACTGTCGCAAATTTTAATACGCCAGGGATTGCCTTTTCTATAGTAAATTTTTCAAAAAATAATTTTTTACTGTCGCAAATTTTAATTGCGCCAGGGATTGCCTTTCTACAGTAAATTTTTCAAAAAATAATTTTTTACTGTCGCAAATTGTAATTGCGCCAGGGATTGCCTTTTCTATAGTAAGTTTTTCAAAAACTAATTTTTTACTGTCGCAAATTTCAAATCCGCAAGGGATTGCCTTTTCTATAGTAAATTATTCAAAAAATAATTTTTTACTGTCGCAAATTTTAATTACGCCAGGGATTGCCTTTTCTATAGTAAATTATTCAAAAAATAATTTTCTACTGTCGCATATTTTAATTACGCCAAGGATTGCCTTTTCTATAGTAAATTATTCAAAAAATAATTTACTACTGTCGCAAATTTTAATTACGCCAGGGATTGCCTTTTCTATAGTAAATTATTCAAAAAATAATTTTTTACTATCGCAAATTTTAAATACGCCAGGGATTGCCTCTTCTATAGTAAATTATTCAAAAAATAATTTTCTACTGTCGCAAATTTTAATTACGCCAGGGATTGCCTTTTCTATAGTAATTTATTCAAAAAATAATTTTTTACTGTCGCAAATTTTAATGGCGCCAGGGATTGCCTTTTCTATAGTAAATTATTCAAAAAATAATTTTCTACTGTCGCAAATTTTAATTACGCCAGGGATTGCCTTTTTTATAGTAAATTATTCAAAAAATAATTTTTTACTGTCGCAAATTTCAAATCCGCCAGGGATTGCCTTTTCTATAGTAAATTATTCAAAAAATAATTTTTTACTGTCGCAAATTTTAATTACGCCAGGGATTGCCTTTTCTATAGTAAATTATTCAAAAAATAAATTTCTACTGTCGCAAATTTTAATTACGCCAGGGATTGCCTTTTCTATAGTAAATTATTCAAAAAATAATTTTTTACTGTCGCAAATTTTAATTGCGCCAGGGATTGCCTTTTCTATAGTAAATTATTCAAAAAATAATTCTCTACTGTCGCAAATTTTAATTACGCCAGGGATTGCATTTTCTATAGTAAATTATTCAAAAAATAATTTTTTACTGTCGCAAATTTCAAATCCGCCAGGGATTGCCTTTTCTATAGTAAATTATTCAAAAAATAATTTTTTACTATCGCAAGTTTTAATTGGCCAGGGATTGCCTTTTCTATAGTAAACTTTTCAAAAAATAACTTTCTACTGTCGCAAATTTTAATTGCGCCAGGGATTGCCTTTCTACAGTAAATTTTTCAAAAAATAATTTTTTACTGTCGCAAATTGTAATTGCGCCAGGGATTACCTTTTCTATAGTAAATTATTCAAAAAATAATTTTTTACTGTCGCAAATTTCAAATCCGCCAGGGATTGCCTTTTCTATAGTAAATTATTCAAAAAATAATTTTTTACTGTCGCAAATTTTAATTACGCCAGGGATTGCCTTTTCTATAGTAAATTATTCAAAAAATAATTTTCTACTGTCGCAAATTTTCATTACGCCAGGGATTGCCTTTTCTATAGTAAATTATTCAAAAAATAATTTTTTACTGTCGCAAATTTTAATTACGCCAGGGATTGCCTTTTCTATAGTAAATTATTCAAAAAATAATTTTTTACTATCGCAAGTTTTAATTGCGCCAGGGATTGCCTTTTCTACAGTAAATTTTGCAAAAAATAATTTTTTACTGTCGCAAATTTTAATTGCGCCAGGGATTGCCTTTTCTATAGTAAACTTTTCAAAAAATAATTTTCTACTGCCGCAAATTTTAATTGCGCCAGGGATTGCCTTTCTACAGTAAATTTTTCAAAAAATAATTTTTTACTGTCGCAAATTGTAATTGCGCCAGGGATTGCCTTTTCTATAGTAAATTATTCAAAAAATAATTTTTTACTGTCGCAAATTTCAAATCCGCCAGGGATTACCTTTTATATAGTAAATTATTCAAAAAATAATTTTTTACTATCGCAAGTTTTAATTGCGCCAGGAATTGCCTTTTCTACAGTAAATTTTGCAAAAAATAATTTTTTACTGTCGCAAATTTTAATTGCGCCAGGGATTGCCTTTTCTATAGTAAACTTTTCAAAAAATAACTTTCTACTGTCGCAAATTTTAATTGCGCCAGGGATTGCCTTTCTACAGTAAATTTTTCAAAAAATAATTTTTTAATGTCGCAAATTGTAATTGCGCCAGGGATTGCCTTTTCTATAGTAAATTATTCAAAAAATAATTTTTTACTGTCGCAAATTTCAAATCCGCCAGGGATTGCCTTTTCTATAGTAAATTATTCAAAAAATAATTTTTTACTGTCGCAAATTTTAATTACGCCAGGGATTGCCTTTTCTATAGTAAATTATTCAAAAAATAATTTTCTACTGTCGCAAATTTTCATTACGCCAGGGATTGCCTTTTCTATAGTAAATTATTCAAAAAATAATTTTTTACTGTGGCAAATTTTAATTGCGCCAGGGATTGCCTTTTCTATAGTAAATTAATCAAAAAATAATTTTTTACTATCGCAAGTTTTAATTGCGCCAGGGATTGCCTTTTCTACAGTAAATTTTGCAAAAAATAATTTTTTACTGTCGCAAATTTTAATTGCGCCAGGGATTGCCTTTTCTATAGTAAACTTTTCAAAAATTAATTTTCTACTGCCGCAAATTTTAATTGCGCCAGGGATTGCCTTTCTACAGTAAATTTTTCAAAAAATAATTTTTTACTGTCGCAAATTGTAATTGCGCCAGGGATTACCTTTTCTATAGTAAATTTTTCAAAAAATAATTTTTTACTGTCGCAAATTTTAATTGCGCCATTGATTGCCTTTTCTATAGTAAATTATTCAAAAAATAATTTTTTACTATCGCAAGTTTTAATTGCGCCAGGGATTGCCTTTTCTACAGTAAATTTTGCAAAAAATAATTTTTTACTGTCGCAAATTTTAATTGCGCCAGGGATTGCCTTTTCTATAGTAAACTTTTCAAAAAATTATTTTCTACTGTCGCAAATTTTAATTGCGCCAGGGATTGCCTTTCTACAGTAAATTTTTCAAAAAATAATTTTTTACTGTCGCAAATTGTAATTGCGCCAGGGATTACCTTTTCTATAGTAAATTTTTCAAAAAATTATTTTTTATTGTCGCAAATTTTAATTGCGCCAGGGATTGCCTTTTCTATAGTAAATTATTCAAAAAATAATTTTCTACTGTCGCAAATTTTAATTACGCCAGGGATTGCCTTTTCTATAGTAAATTATTCAAAAAATAATTTTTTTCTGTCGCAAATTTTAAGTGCGCCAGGGATTGCCTTTCTACAGTAAATTTTTCAAAAAATAATTTTTTACTGTCGCAAATTGTAATTGCGCCAGGGATTACCTTTTCTATAGTAAATTTTTCAAAAAATAATTTTTTATTGTCGCAAATTTTAATTGCGCCAGGGATTGCCTTTTCTATAGTAAATTATTCAAAAAATAATTTTCTACTGTCGCAAATTTTAATTACGCCAGGGATTGCCTTTTCTATAGTAAATTATTCAAAAAATAATTTTCTACTGTCGCAAATTCTAATTACGCCAGGGATTGCCTTTTTTATAGTAAATTATTCAAAAAATAATTTTTTACTGTCGCAAATTTCAAATCCGCCAGGGATTGCCTTTTCTATAGTAAATTATTCAAAAAATAATTTTTTACTGTCGCAAATTTTAATTACGCCAGGGATTGCCTTTTCTATAGTAAATTATTCAAAAAATAAATTTCTACTGTCGCAAATTTTAATTACGCCAGGGATTGCCTTTTCTATAGTAAATTATTCAAAAAATAATTTTTTACTGTCGCAAATTTTAATTACGCCAGGGATTGCCTTTTCTATAGTAAATTATTCAAAAAATAAATTTCTACTGTCGCAAATTTTAATTACGCCAGGGATTGCCTTTTCTATAGTAAATTATTCAAAAAATAAATTTCTACTGTCGCAAATTTTAATTACGCCAGGGATTGCCTTTTCTATAGTAAATTATTCAAAAAATAATTTTCTACTGTCGCAAATTTTAATTACGCCAGGGATTGCCTTTTTTATAGTAAATTATTCAAAAAATAATTTTTTACTGTCGCAAATTTCAAATCCGCCAGGGATTGCCTTTTCTATAGTAAATTATTCAAAAAATAATTTTTTACTGTCGCAAATTTTAATTACGCCAGGGATTGCCTTTTCTATAGTAAATTATTCAAAAAATAAATTTCTACTGTCGCAAATTTTAATTACGCCAGGGATTGCCTTTTCTATAGTAAATTATTCAAAAAATAATTTTTTACTGTCGGAAATTTTAATTGCGCCAGGGATTGCCTTTTCTATAGTAAATTATTCAAAAAATAATTCTCTACTGTCGCAAATTTTAATTACGCCAGGGATTGCATTTTCTATAGTAAATTATTCAAAAAATAATTTTTTACTGTCGCAAATTTCAAATCCGCCAGGGATTGCCTTTTCTATAGTAAATTATTCAAAAAATAATTTTTTACTATCGCAAGTTTTAATTGGCCAGGGATTGCCTTTTCTATAGTAAACTTTTCAAAAAATAACTTTCTACTGTCGCAAATTTTAATTGCGCCAGGGATTGCCTTTCTACAGTAAATTTTTCAAAAAATAATTTTTTACTGTCGCAAATTGTAATTGCGCCAGGGATTACCTTTTCTATAGTAAATTATTCAAAAAATAATTTTTTACTGTCGCAAATTTCAAATCCGCCAGGGATTGCCTTTTCTATAGTAAATTATTCAAAAAATAATTTTTTACTGTCGCAAATTTTAATTACGCCAGGGATTGCCTTTTCTATAGTAAATTATTCAAAAAATAATTTTCTACTGTCGCAAATTTTCATTACGCCAGGGATTGCCTTTTCTATAGTAAATTATTCAAAAAATAATTTTTTACTGTCGCAAATTTTAATTACGCCAGGGATTGCCTTTTCTATAGTAAATTATTCAAAAAATAATTTTTTACTATCGCAAGTTTTAATTGCGCCAGGGATTGCCTTTTCTACAGTAAATTTTGCAAAAAATAATTTTTTACTGTCGCAAATTTTAATTGCGCCAGGGATTGCCTTTTCTATAGTAAACTTTTCAAAAAATAATTTTCTACTGCCGCAAATTTTAATTGCGCCAGGGATTGCCTTTCTACAGTAAATTTTTCAAAAAATAATTTTTTACTGTCGCAAATTGTAATTGCGCCAGGGATTGCCTTTTCTATAGTAAATTATTCAAAAAATAATTTTTTACTGTCGCAAATTTCAAATCCGCCAGGGATTACCTTTTATATAGTAAATTATTCAAAAAATAATTTTTTACTATCGCAAGTTTTAATTGCGCCAGGAATTGCCTTTTCTACAGTAAATTTTGCAAAAAATAATTTTTTACTGTCGCAAATTTTAATTGCGCCAGGGATTGCCTTTTCTATAGTAAACTTTTCAAAAAATAACTTTCTACTGTCGCAAATTTTAATTGCGCCAGGGATTGCCTTTCTACAGTAAATTTTTCAAAAAATAATTTTTTAATGTCGCAAATTGTAATTGCGCCAGGGATTGCCTTTTCTATAGTAAATTATTCAAAAAATAATTTTTTACTGTCGCAAATTTCAAATCCGCCAGGGATTGCCTTTTCTATAGTAAATTATTCAAAAAATAATTTTTTACTGTCGCAAATTTTAATTACGCCAGGGATTGCCTTTTCTATAGTAAATTATTCAAAAAATAATTTTCTACTGTCGCAAATTTTCATTACGCCAGGGATTGCCTTTTCTATAGTAAATTATTCAAAAAATTATTTTTTACTGTGGCAAATTTTAATTGCGCCAAGGATTGCCTTTTCTATAGTAAATTATTCAAAAAATAATTTTTTACTATCGCAAGTTTTAATTGCGCCAGGGATTGCCTTTTCTACAGTAAATTTTGCAAAAAATAATTTTTTACTGTCGCAAATTTTAATTGCGCCAGGGATTGCCTTTTCTATAGTAAACTTTTCAAAAATTAATTTTCTACTGCCGCAAATTTTAATTGCGCCAGGGATTGCCTTTCTACAGTAAATTTTTCAAAAAATAATTTTTTACTGTCGCAAATTGTAATTGCGCCAGGGATTACCTTTTCTATAGTAAATTTTTCAAAAAATAATTTTTTACTGTCGCAAATTTTAATTGCGCCATTGATTGCCTTTTCTATAGTAAATTATTCAAAAAATAATTTTTTACTATCGCAAGTTTTAATTGCGCCAGGGATTGCCTTTTCTACAGTAAATTTTGCAAAAAATAATTTTTTACTGTCGCAAATTTTAATTGCGCCAGGGATTGCCTTTTCTATAGTAAACTTTTCAAAAAATTATTTTCTACTGTCGCAAATTTTAATTGCGCCAGGGATTGCCTTTCTATAGTAAATTTTTCAAAAATAATTTTTTACTGTCGCAAATTGTAATTGCGCCAGGGACTACCTTTTCTATAGTAAATTTTTCAAAAAATAATTTTTTATTGTCGCAAATTTTAATTGCGCCAGGGATTGCCTTTTCTATAGTAAATTATTCAAAAAATAATTTTCTACTGTCGCAAATTTTAATTACGCCAGGGATTGCCTTTTCTATAGTAAATTATTCAAAAAATAATTTTTTACTGTCGCAAATTTTAAGTGCGCCAGGGATTGCCCTTTCTATAGTAAATTATTCAAAAAATAATTTTCAACTGTCGCAAATTTTAATTACGCCAGGGATTGCCTTTTCTATAGTAAATTATTCAAAAAATAATTTTTTACTATCGCAAGTTTTAATTGCGCCAGGGATTGCCTTTTCTATAGTAAATTATTCAAAAAATAATTTTCTACTGTCGCAAATTTTAATTACGCCAGGGATGGCCTTTTCTATAGTAAATTATTTAAAAAATAATTTTTTACTGTCGCAAATTTCAAATCCGCCAGGGATTGCCTTTTCTATAGTAAATTATTCAAAAAATAATTTTTTAATATCGCAAGTTTTAATTGCGCCAGGGATTGCCTTTTCTACAGTAAATTTTGCAAAAAATAATTTTTTACGGTCACAAATTTTAATTGCGCCAGGGATTGACTTTTCCATAGTAAACTTTTCAAAAAATAATTTTCTACTGTCGCAAATTTTAATTGCGCCAGGGATTGCCTTTCTACAGTAAATTTTTCAAAAAATAATTTTTTACTGTCGCAAATTGTAATTGCGCCAGGGATTACCTTTTCTATAGTAAATTATTCAAAAAATAATTTTCTACTGTCGCAAGTTTTAATTGCACCAGGGATTGCCTTTTCTATAGTAAACTTTTCAAAAAATAAATTTCTACTGTCGCAAATTTTAATTGCGCCAGGGATTGCCTTTCTACATGTAAATTTTTCAAAAAATAATTTTTTACTGTCGCAAATTGTAATTGCGCCAGGGATTACCTTTTCTATAGTAAATTTTTCAAGAAATAATTTTCAACTGTCGCAAATTTTAATTACGCCAGGGATTGCCTTTTCTATAGTAAATTATTCAAAAAAAAATTTAATACTGTCGCAAATTTTAATTACGCCAGGGATTGCCTTTTCTATAGTAAATTATTCAAAAAATAATTTTTTACTGTCGCAAATTTTAAGTGCGCCAGGGATTGCCTTTTCTATAGTAAATTATTCAAAAAATAATTTTCAAATGTCGCAAATTTTAATTACGCCAAGGATTGCCTTTTCTATAGTAAATTATTCAAAAAATAATTTTTTACTCTCGCAAATTTCAATTTCGCCAGGTAAATTTTTCACAAATTAATTTTTTACTGTCGCAAATTTTAAATACGCCAGGGATTGCCTTTTCTATAGTAAATTATTCAAAAAATAATTTTTTACTGTCGCAAATTTCAAATCCGCCAGGGATTGCCTTTTCTATAGTAAATTATTCAAAAAATAATTTTTTACTGTCGCAAATTTTAATTACGCCAGGGATTGCCTTTTCTATAGTAAATTATTCAAAAAATAATTTTCTACTGTCGCAAATTTTAATTACGCCAGGGATTGCCTTTTCTATAGTAAATTATTCAAAAAATAATTTTTTACTGTCGCAAATTTTAATTGCGCCAGGGATTGCCTTTTCTATAGTAAATTATTCAAAAAATAATTTTTTACTGTCGCAAATTTTAATTACGCCAGGGATTGCCTTTTCTATAGTAAATTATTCAAAAAATAATTTTCTACTGTCGCAAATTTTAATTACGCCAGGGATTGCCTTTTCTATAGTAAATTATTCAAAAAATAATTTTTTACTGTCGCAAATTTTAATTGCGCCAGGGATTGCCTTTTCTATAGTAAATTATTCAAAAAATAATTCTCTACTGTCGCAAATTTTAATTACGCCAGGGATTGCCTTTTCTATAGTAAATTATTCAAAAAATAATTTTTTACTGTCGCAAATTTCAAATCCGCCAGGGATTGCCTTTTCTATAGTAAATTATTCAAAAAATAATTTTTTACTATCGCAAGTTTTAATTGCGCCAGGGATTGCCTTTTCTACAGTAAATTTTGCAAAAAATAATTTTTCACTGTCGCAAATTTTAATTGCACCAGGGATTGCCTTTTCTATAGTAAACTTTTCAAAAAATAATTTTCTACTGCCGCAAATTTTAATTGCGCCAGGGATTGCCTTTCTACAGTATATTTTTCAAAAAATAATTTTTTACTGTCGCAAATTGTAATTGCGCCAGGGATTACCTTTTCTATAGTAAATTTTTCAAAAAATAATTTTTTACTGTCGCAAATTTTAATTGCGCCATTGATTGCCTTTTCTATAGTAAATTATTCAAAAAATAATTTTCTACTGTCGCAAATTTTAATTACGCCAGGGATTGGCTTTTCTATAGTAAATTATTCAAAAAATAATTTTTTACTGTCGCAAATTTTAAGTGCGCCAGGGATTGCCTTTTCTATAGTAAATTATTCAAAAAATAATTTTTTACTGTCGCAAATTTTAATTGCGCCAGGGATTGCCTTTTCTATAGTAAATTATTCAAAAAATAATTTTCTACTGTCGCAAATTTTAATTACTCCAGGGATTACCTTTTCTACAGTAAATTTTTCAAAAACTAATTTTTTACTGTCGCAAATTTTAATTACGCCAGGGATTGCCTTTTCTGTAGTAAATTATTCAAAAAATAATTTTCTACTGTCGCAAATTTTAATTACGCCAGGGATTGCCTCTTCTATAGTAAATTATTCAAAAAATAATTTTTTACTGTCGCAAATTTTAATTGCGCCAGGGATTGCCTTTTCTATAGTAAATTATTCAATAAATAATTTTCTACTGTCGCAAATTTTAATTACGCCAGGGATTGCCTTTTGTATAGTAAATTATTCAAAAAATTAATTTTTACTGTCGCAAATTTCAAATCCGCCAGGGATTGCCTTTTCTATAGTAAATTATTCAAAAAATAATTTTTTACTGTCGCAAATTTTAATTACGCCACGGATTGCCTTTTCTATAGTAAATTATTCAAAAAATAATTTTCTACTGTCGCAAATTTTAATTACGCCAGGGATTGCCTTTTCTATAGTAAATTTTTCAAAAATTAATTTTTTACTGTCGCAAATTTTAAATACGCCAGGGATTGCCTTTTCTATAGTAAGTTTTTCAAAAAATAATTTTTTACTATCGCAAATTTTAAATACGCCAGGGATTGCATTTTCTATAGTAAATTTTTCACAAATTAATTTTTTACTGTCACAAATTTTAATTAAGCCAGGGATTGCCTTTTCTATAGTAAATTTTTCAAAAAAAAATTTTTTACTGTCGAAAATTTTAAATACGCCAGGGATTGCCTTTTCTATAGTAAATTTTTCAAAAAATAATTTTTTACTGTCGCAAATTGTAATTGCGCCAGGGATTACCTTTTCTATAGTAAATTTTTCAAAAAATAATTTTTTACTGTCGCAAATTTTAATTGCGCCAGGGATTGCCTTTTCTATAGTAAATTATTCAAAAAATAATTTTCTACTGTCGCAAATTTTAATTACGCCATGGATTGCCTTTTCTATAGTAAATTATTCAAAAAATAATTTTTACTGTCGCAAATTTTAAGTGCGCCAGGGATTGCCCTTTCAATAGTAAATTATTCAAAAAATAATTTTCAACTGTCGCAAATTTTAATTACGCCAGGGTTTGCCTTTCCTATAGTAAATTATTCAAAAAATAATTTTTTACTATCGCAAGTTTTAATTGCGCCAGGGATTGCCTTTTCTATAGTAAATTATTCAAAAAATAATTTTCTACTGTCGCAAATTTTAATTACGCCAGGGATGGCCTTTTCTATAGTAAATTATTTAAAAAATAATTTTTTACTGTCGCAAATTTCAAATCCGCCAGGGATTGCCTTTTCTATAGTAAATTATTCAAAAAATAATTTTTTACTATCGCAAGTTTTAATTGCGCCAGGGAATGCCTTTTCTACAGTAAATTTTGCAAAAAATAATTTTTTACTGTCGCAAATTTTAATTGCGCCAGGGATTGACTTTTCTATAGTAAACTTTTCAAAAAATAATTTTCTACTGTCGCAAATTTTAATTGCGCCAGGGATTGCCTTTTCTATAGTAAATTTTTCAAAAAATACTTTTCTACTGTCGCAAATTTTAATTACGCCAGGGATTGCCTTTTCTATAGTAAATTATTCAAAAAATAATTTTTTACTTTCGCAAATTTTAATTACGCCAGGGATTGCCTTTTCTATAGTAAATTATTCACAAAATAATTTTTTATTGTCGCAAATTTTAAATACGCCAGGGATTGCCTTTTCTATAGTAAATTATTCAAAAAATAATTTTCTACTGTCGCAAATTTTAATTACGCCAGGGATTGCCTTTTCTATAGTAAATTATTCAAAAAATAATTTTTTACTGTCGCAAATTTCAAATCCGCCAGGGATTGCCTTTTCTATAGTAAATTATTCAAAAAATAATTTTTTACTATCGCAAGTTTTAAATGCGCCAGGGATTGCCTTTTTTACAGTAAATTTTGCAAAAAATAATTTTTTACTGTCGCAAATTTTAATTGCGCCAGGGATTGCCTTTTATATAGTAAACTTTTAAAAAATAATTTTCTACTGTCGCAAATTTTAATTGCGCCAGGGATTGCCTTTCTACAGTAAATTTTTCAAAAAATAATTTTTTACTGTCGCAAATTGTAATTACGCCAGGGATTACCTTTTCTATAGTAAATTTTTCAAAAAATAATTTTTTACTGTCGCAAATTTTAATTGCGCCAGGGATTGCCTTTTCTATAGTAAATTATTCAAAAAAAAATTTTCTACTGTCGCAAATTTTAACTACGCCAGGGATTGCCTTTTCTATAGTAAATTATTCAAAAAATAATTTTTTACTGTCACAAATTTCAAATCCGCCAGGGATTGCCTTTTCTATAGTAAATTATTCAAAAAATAATTTTTTACTATCGCAAGTTTTAATTGCGCCAGGGATTGCCTATTCTATAGTAAACTTTTCAAAAAATATTTTTCTACTGTCGCAAATTTTAATTGCGCCAGCGATTGCCTTTCTACATTAAATTTTTCAAAAAATAATTTTTTACTGTCGCAATTTGTAATTGCGCCAGGGATTACCTTTTCTACAGTAAATTTTGCAAAAAATAATTTTTTACTGTCGCAAATTTTAATTGCGCCGGGGATTGCCTTTTCTATAGTAAACTTTTAAAAAATAATTTTCTACTGTCGAAAATTTTAATTGCGCCAGGGATTGCCTTTCTACAGTAAATTTTTCAAAAAATAATTTTTTACTGTCGCAAATTGTAATTACGCCAGGGATTACCTTTTCTATAGTAAATTTTTCAAAAAATAATTTTTTACTGTCGCAAATTTTAATTGCGCCAGGGATTGCCTTTTCTATAGTAAATTATTCAAAAAATAATTTTCTACTGTCGCAAATTTTAACTACGCCAAGGATTGCCTTTTCTATAGTAAATTATTCAAAAAATAATTTTTTACTGTCGTAAATTTTAAGTGCGCCAGGGATTGCCTTTTCTATAGTAAATTATTCAAAAAATAATTTTCAACTGTCGCAAATTTTAATTACGCCAGGAATTGCCTTTTCTATAGTAAATTATTCAAAAAATAATTTTTTACTATCGCAAGTTTTAATTGCGCCAGAGATTTCCTTTTCTATAGTAAATTATTCAAAAAATAATTTTCTACTGTCGCAAATTTTAATTACGCCAGGGATTGCCTTTTCTATAGTAAATTTTTCAAAAAATAATTTTTTACTGTCGCAAATTGTAATTGCGCCAGGGATTACCTTTTCTATAGTAAATTTTTCAAAAAATAATTTTTTACTGTCGCAAATTTTAATTGCGCCAGGGATTGCCTTTTCTATAGTAAATTATTCAAAAAATAATTTTCTACTGTCGCAAATTTTAATTACGCCAGGGATTGCCTTTTCTATAGTAAATTATTCAAAAAATAATTTTTACTGTCGCAAATTTTAAGTGCGCCAGGGATTGCCCTTTCAATAGTAAATTATTCAAAAAATAATTTTCAACTGTCGCAAATTTTAATTCCGCCAGGGATTGCCTTTTCTATAGTAAATTATTCAAAAAATAATTTTGTACTATCGCAAGTTTTAATTGCGCCAGGGTTTGCCTTTTCTATAGTAAATTATTCAAAAAATAATTTTCTACTGTCGCAAATTTTAATTACGCCAGGGATGGCCTTTTCTATAGTAAATTATTTAAAAAATAATTTTTTACTGTCGCAAATTTCAAATCCGCCAGGGATTGCCTTTTCTATAGTAAATTATTCAAAAAATAATTTTTTACTATCGCAAGTTTTAATTGCGCCAGGGATTGCCTTTTCTACAGTAAATTTTGCAAAAAATAATTTTTTACTGTCGCAAATTTTAATTGCGCCAGGGATTGACTTTTCTATAGTAAACTTTTCAAAAAATAATTTTCTACTGTCGCAAATTTTAATTGCGCCAGGGATTGCCTTTTCTATAGTAAATTTTTCAAAAAATAATTTTCTACTGTCGCAAATTTTAATTACGCCAGGGATTGCCTTTTCTATAGTAAATTATTGAAAAAATAATTTTTTACTATCGCAAATTTTAATTACGCCAGGGATTGCCTTTTCTATAGTAAATTTTTCAAAAAATAATTTTCTACTGTCGCAAATTTTAATTACGCCAGGGATTGCCTTTTCTATAGTAAATTATTGAAAAAATAATTTTTTACTATCGCAAATTTTAATTACGCCAGGGATTGCCTTTTCTATAGTAAATTATTCACAAAATAATTTTTTATTGTCGCAAATTTTAAATACGCCAGGGATTGCCTTTTCTATAGTAAATTATTCAAAAAATAATTTTCAACTGTCGCAAATTTTAATTACGCCAGGAATTGCCTTTTCTATAGTAAATTATTCAAAAAATAATTTTTTACTATCGCAAGTTTTAATTGCGCCAGAGATCTCCTTTTCTATAGTAAATTATTCAAAAAATAATTTTCTACTGTCGCAAATTTTAATTACGCCAGGGATTGCCTTTTCTATAGTAAATTTTTCAAAAAATAATTTTTTACTGTCGCAAATTGTAATTGCGCCAGGGATTACCTTTTCTATAGTAAATTTTTCAAAAAATAATTTTTTACTGTCGCAAATTTTAATTGCGCCAGGGATTGCCTTTTCTATAGTAAATTATTCAAAAAATAATTTTCTACTGTCGCAAATTTTAATTACGCCAGGGATTGCCTTTTCTATAGTAAATTATTCAAAAAATAATTTTTACTGTCGCAAATTTTAAGTGCGCCAGGGATTGCCCTTTCAATAGTAAATTATTCAAAAAATAATTTTCAACTGTCGCAAATTTTAATTCCGCCAGGGATTGCCTTTTCTATAGTAAATTATTCAAAAAATAATTTTTTACTATCGCAAGTTTTAATTGCGCCAGGGTTTGCCTTTTCTATAGTAAATTATTCAAAAAATAATTTTCTACTGTCGCAAATTTTAATTACGCCAGGGATGGCCTTTTCTATAGTAAATTATTTAAAAAATAATTTTTTACTGTCGCAAATTTCAAATCCGCCAGGGATTGCCTTTTCTATAGTAAATTATTCAAAAATAATTTTTTACTATCGCAAGTTTTAATTGCGCCAGGGATTGCCTTTTCTACAGTAAATTTTGCAAAAAATAATTTTTTACTGTCGCAAATTTTAATTGCGCCAGGGATTGACTTTTCTATAGTAAACTTTTCAAAAAATAATTTTCTACTGTCGCAAATTTTAATTGCGCCAGGGATTGCCTTTTCTATAGTAAATTTTTCAAAAAATAATTTTCTACTGTCGCAAATTTTAATTACGCCAGGGATTGCCTTTTCTATAGTAAATTATTGAAAAAATAATTTTTTACTATCGCAAATTTTAATTACGCCAGGGATTGCCTTTTCTATAGTAAATTATTCACAAAATAATTTTTTATTGTCGCAAATTTTAAATACGCCAGGGATTGCCTTTTCTATAGTAAATTATTCAAAAAATAATTTTCTACTGTCGCAAATTTTAATTACGCCAGGGATTGCCTTTTCTATAGTAAATTATTCAAAAAATAATTTTTTACTGACGCAAATTTCAAATCCGCCAGGGATTGCCTTTTCTATAGTAAATTATTCAAAAAATAATTTTTTACTATCGCAAGTTTTAAATGCGCCAGGGATTGCCTTTTCTACAGTAAATTTTGCAAAAAATAATTTTTTACTGTCGCAGATTTTAATTGCGCCATTGATTGCCTTTTATATAGTAAACTTTTAAAAAATAATTTTCTGCTGTCGCAAATTTTAATTGCGCCAGGGATTGCCTTTCTACAGTAAATTTTTCAAAAAATAATTTTTTACTGTCGCAAATTGTAATTAAGCCAGGGATTACCTTTTCTATAGTAAATTTTTCAAAAAATAATTTTTTACTGTCGCAAATTTTAATTGCGCCAGGGATTGCCTTTTCTATAGTAAATTATTCAAAAAATAATTTTCTACTGTCGCAAATTTTAACTACGCCAGGGATTGCCTTTTCTATAGTAAATTATTCAAAAAATAATTTTTTACTGTCACAAATTTCAAATCCGCCAGGGATTGCCTTTTCTATAGTAAATTATTCAAAAAATAATTTTTTACTATCGCAAGTTTTAATTGCGCCAGGATTGCCTATTATATAGTAAACTTTTCAAAAAATATTTTTCTACTGTCGCAAATTTTAATTGCGCCAGCGATTGCCTTTCTACAGTAAATTTTTCAAAAAATAATTTTTTACTGTCGCAATTTGTAATTGCGCCAGGGATTACCTTTTCTACAGTAAATTTTGCAAAAAATAATTTTTTACTGTCGCAAATTTTAATTGCGCCGGGGATTGCCTTTTCTATAGTAAACTTTTAAAAAATAATTTTCTACTGTCGCAAATTTTAATTGCGCCAGGGATTGCCTTTCTACAGTAAATTTTTCAAAAAATAATTTTTTACTGTCGCAAATTGTAATTACGCCAGGGATTACTTTTTCTATAGTAAATTTTTCAAAAAATAATTTTTTACTGTCGCAAATTTTAATTGCGCCAGGGATTGCCTTTTCTATAGTAAATTATTCAAAAAATAATTTTCTACTGTCGCAAATTTTAACTACGCCAAGGATTGCCTTTTCTATAGTAAATTATTCAAAAAATAATTTTTTACTGTCGTAAATTTTAAGTGCGCCAGGGATTGCCTTTTCTATAGTAAATTATTCAAAAAATAATTTTCAACTGTCGCAAATTTTAATTACGCCAGGGATTGCCTTTTCTATAGTAAATTATTCAAAAAAAAATTTTTTACTATCGCAAGTTTTAATTGCGCCAGGGATTGCCTTTTCTATAGTAAATTATTCAAAAAATAATTTTCTACTGTCGCAAATTTTAATTACGCCAGGGATTGCCTTTTCTATAGTAAATTATTCACAAATTAATTTTTTACTGTCGCAAATTTTAATTACGCCAGGGATTGCCTTTTCTATAGTAAATTTTTCAAAAAATAATTTTCTACTGTCGCAAATTTTAAATACGCCAGGGATTGCCTTTTATATAGTAAGTTTTTCAAAAAATAATTTTATACTGTCGCAATTTTTAATTACGCCAGGGATTGCCTTTTCTATAGTAAATTATTCAAAAAATAATTTTCTACTGTCGCAAATTTTAATTACGCCAGGGATTGCCTTTTCTATAGTAAATTATTAAAAAAATAATTTTTTACTGTCGCAAATTTTAAATACGCCAGGGATTGCCATTTCTCTAGTAAATTATTCAAAAAATAATTTACTACTGTCGCAAATTTTAATTACGCCAGGGATTGCCTTTTCTATAGTAAATTTTGCAAAAAAATAATTTGTTACTGTCGCAAATTGTAATTGCGCCAGGGATTACCTTTTCTATAGTAAATTTTGCAAAAAATAATTTTTTACTGTCGCAAATTTTAATTGCGCCAGGGATTGCCTTTTCTACAGTAAATTTTTTAAAAATTAATTTTATACTGTCGCAAATTTTAAATACGCCAGGGATTGCCTTTTCTATAGTAAATTTTTCAAAAAATAATTTTTTACTGTCGCAAATTTTAAATACGCCAGGGATTGCCTTTTCTATTGTAAATTTTTCAAAAAATAGTTTTTTACTGTCGCAAATTTTAATTGCACCAGGGATTGCCTTTTCTACAGTAAATTTTTCAAAAACTAATTTTTTACTGTCGCAAATTTTAATTACGCCAGGGATTGCCTTTTCTATAGTAAATTTTTCGAAAATTAATTTTTTACTGTCGCAAATTTTAAATACGCCAGGGATTGCGTTTTCTATAGTAAATTTTTCAAAAAATATTTTTTTACTGTCGCAAATTTTAATTGCGCCAGGGATTGCCTTTTCTACAGTAAATTTTTCAAAAACTAATTTTTTACTGTCGCAAATTTTAATTGCGCCAGGGATTGCCTTTTCTATAGTAAATTTTTCAAAAATTAATTTTTTACTGTCGCAAATTTTAAATACGCCAGGGATTGCCTTTTCTATAGTAAATTTTGCAAAAAATAATTTTTTACTGTCGCAAATTTTAATAGCGCCAGGGATTGCCTTTTCTATAGTAAATTTTTCACAAATTAATTTTTTTCTGTCGCAAATTTTAATTGCGCCAGAGATTGCCTTTTCTGTAGTAAATTTTTCAAAAATTAATTTTTTACTGTCGCAAATTTTTAATACGCCACGGATTGCCTCTTCTATAGTAAATTTTGCAAAAAATAATTTTTTACTGTCGCAAATTTTAATTGCGCCAGGGATTACCTTTTCTACAGTAAATTTTTCAAAAATTAATTTTATACTGTCACAAATTTTAAATACGCCAGGGATTGCCTTTTCTATAGTAAATTTTGCAAAAAAATAATTTTTTACTGTCGCAAATTGTAATTGCGCCAGGGATTACCTTTTCTATAGTAAATTTTGCAAAAAATAATTTTTTACTGTCGCAAATTTTAATTGCGCCAGGGATTGCCTTTTCTACAGTAAATTTTTCAAAAATTAATTTTATACTGTCGCAAATTTTAAATACGCCAGGGATTGCCTTTTCTATAGTAAATTTTTCAAAAAATAATTTTTTACTGTCGCAAATTTTAAATACGCCAGGGATTGCCTTTTCTATAGTAAATTTTTCAAAAAATTATATTTTACTGTCGCAAATTTTAATTGCGCCAGGGATTGCCTTTTCTACAGTAAATTTTTCAAAAACTAATTTTTTACTGTCGCAAATTTTAATTACGCCAGGGATTGCCTTTTCTATAGTAAATTTTTCAAAAATTAATTTTTTACTGTCGCAAATTTTAAATACGCCAGGGATTGCCTTTTCTATAGTAAATTTTTCAAAAAATATTTTTTTACTGTCGCACATTTTAATTGCGCCAGGGATTGCCTTTTCTACAGTAAATTTTTCAAAAACTAATTTTTTACTGTCGCAAATTTTAATTACGCCAGGGATTGCCTTTTCTATAGTAAATTTTTCAAAAATTAATTTTTTACTGTCGCAAATTTTAAATACGCCAGGGATTGCCTTTTCTATAGTAAATTTTGCAAAAAATAATTTTTTACTGTCGCAAATTTTAATAGCGCCAGGGATTGCCTTTTCTATAGTAAATTTTTCACAAATTAATTTTTTACTGTCGCAAATTTTAATTGCGCCAGGGATTGCCTTTTCTGTAGTAAATTTTTCAAAAATTAATTTTTTACTGTCGCAAATTTTAAATACGCCAGGGATTGCCTCTTCTATAGTAAATTTTGCAAAAAATAATTTTTTACTGTCGCAAATTTTAATTCCGCCAGCGATTGCCTTTTCTACAGTAAATTTTTCAAAAATTAATATTATACTGTCGCAAATTTTAAATACGCCAGGGATTGCCTTTTCTATAGTAAATTTTGCAAAAAAATAATTTTTTACTGTCGCAAATTGTAATTGCGCCAAGGATTGCCTTTCTACAGTAAATTTTTCAAAAAATAATTTTTTACTGTCGCAAATTTTAAATACGCCAGGGATTGCCTTTTCTATAGTAAATTTTTCAAAAAATAATTTTTTACTCTCGCAAATTTTAATTGCGCCAGGGATTGCCTTTCTACAGTAAATTTTTCAAAAAATAATTTTTTACTGTCGCAAATTGTAATTGCGCCAGGGATTGCCTTTTCTATAGTAAATTATTCAAAAAATAATTTTCTACTGTCGCAAATTTTAATTACGCCAGGGATTCCCTTTTCTATAGTAAATTATTCAAAAAATAATTTTCTACTGTCGCAAATTTTAATTACGCCAAGGATTGCCTTTTCTATAGTAAATTATTCAAAAAATAATTTTCTACTGTCGCAAATTTTAATTACGCCAAGGATTGCCTTTTCTATAGTAAATTATTCAAAAAATAATTTTTTACTGTAGCAAATTTTAAATACGCCAGGGATTGCCTCTTCTATAGTAAATTATTCAAAAAATAATTTTCTACTGTCGCAAATTTTAATTACGCCAGGGATTGCCTTTTCTATAGTAAATTATTCAAAAAATAATTTTTTACTGTCGCAAATTTTAATTACGCCAGGAATTGCCTTTTCTATAGTAAATTATTCAAAAAATAATTTTCTACTGTCGCAAATTTTAATTAGCCAGGGATTGCCTTTTCTATAGTAAATTATTCAAAAAATAATTTTTTACTGTCGCAAATTTCAAATCCGCCAGGGATTGCCTTTTCTATAGTAAATTATTCAAAAAATAATTTTTTACTGTCGCAAATTTTAATTACGCCAGGAATTGCCTTTTCTATAGTAAATTATTCAAAAAATAATTTTCTACTGTCGCAAATTTTAATTACGCCAGGGATTGCCTTTTCTATAGTAAATTATTCAAAAAATAATTTTTTACTGTCGCAAATTTTAATTGCGCCAGGGATTGCCTTTTCTATAGTAAATTATTCAAAAAATAATTCTCTACTGTCGCAAATTTTAATTACGCCAGGGATTGCATTTTTTATAGTAAATTATTCAAAAAATAATTTTTTTCTGTCGCAAATTTCAAATCCGCCAGGGATTGCCTTTTCTATAGTAAATTATTCAAAAAATAATTTTTTACTATCGCAAGTTTTAATTGCGCCAGGGATTGCCTTTTCTACAGTAAATTTTGAAAAAAATAATTTTTTACTGTCGCAAATTTTAATTGCGCCAGGGATTGCCTTTTCTATAGTAAACTTTTCAAAAAATAATTTTCTACTGTCGCAAATTTTAATTGCGCCAGGGATTGCATTTCTACAGTAAATTTTTCAAAAAATAATTTTTTACTGTCGCAAATTGTAATTGCGCCAGGCATTACCTTTTCTATAGTAAATTTTTCAAGAAATAATTTTTTACTGTCGCAAGTTTTAATTGCGCCAGGGATTGCCTTTTCTATAGTAAATTATTCAAAAAATAATTTTCTTCTGTCGCAAATTTTAATTACGCCAGGGATTGCCTTTTCTATAGTAAATTATTCAAAAAATAATTTTTTACTGTCGCAAATTTTAAGTGCGCCAGGGATTGCCTTTTCTATAGTAAATTATTCAAAAAATAATTTTCAAATGTCGCAAATTTTAATTACGCCAGGGATTGACTTTTCTATAGTAAATTATTCAAAAAATAATTTTTTACTCTCGCAAATTTCAATTTCGCCAGGTAAATTTTTCACAAATTAATTTTTTACTGTCGCAAATTTTAAATACGCCCGGGATTGCCTTTTCTATAGTAAATTATTCAAAAAATAATTTTTTACTGTCGCAAATTTCAAATCCGCCAGGGATTGCCTTTTCTATAGTAAATTATTCAAAAAATAATTTTTTACTGTCGCAAATTTTAATTACGCCAGGGATTGCCTTTTCTATAGTAAATTATTCAAAAAATAATTTTCTACTGTCGCAAATTTTAATTACGCCAGGGATTGCCTTTTCTATAGTAAATTATTCAAAAAATAATTTTTTACCGTCGCAAATTTTAATTGCGCCAGGGATTGCCTTTTCTATAGTAAATTATTCAAAAAATAATTCTCTACTGTCGCAAATTTTAATTACGCCAGGGATTGCCTTTTCTATAGTAAATTATTCAAAAAATAATTTTTTACTGTCGCAAATTTCAAATCCGCCAGGGATTGCCTTTTCTATAGTAAATTATTCAAAAAATAATTTTTTACTATCGCAAGTTTTAATTGCGCCAGGGATTGCCTTTTCTACAGTAAATTTTGCAAAAAATAATTTTTTACTGTCGCAAATTTTAATTGCGCCAGGGATTGCGTTTTCTATAGCAAACTTTTCAAAAAATAATTTTCTACTGCCGTAAATTTTAATTGCGCCAGGGATTGCCTTTCTACAGTAAATTTTTCAAAAAATAATTTTTTACTGTCGCAAATTGTAATTGCGCCAGGGATAACCTTTTCTATAGTAAATTTTTCAAAAAATAATTTTTTACTCTCGCAAATTTCAATTTCGCCAGGTAAATTTTTCACAAATTAATTTTTTACTGTCGCAAATTTTAAATACGCCAGGGATTGCCTTTTCTATAGTAAATTATTCAAAAAATAATTTTTTACTGTCGCAAATTTTAAATATCCCAGGGATTGCCTTTTCTATAGTAAATTTTTCAAAAATTAATTTTTTACTGTCGCAAATTTTAAATACGCCAGGGATTGCCTTTTCTATAGTAAATTTTGCAAAAAATAATTTTTTACTGTCGCAAATTTTAATAGCGCCAGGGATTGCCTTTTCTATAGTAAATTTTTCACAAATTAATTTTTTACTGTCGCAAATTTTAATTGCGCCAGGGATTGCCTTTTCTGTAGTAAATTTTTCAAAAATTAATTTTTTACTGTCGCAAATTTTAAATACGCCAGGGATTGCCTCTTCTATAGTAAATTTTGCAAAAAATAATTTTTTACTGTCGCAAATTTTAATTGCGCCAGCGATTGCCTTTTCTACAGTAAATTTTTCAAAAATTAATATTATACTGTCGCAAATTTTAAATACGCCAGGGATTGCCTTTTCTATAGTAAATTTTGCAAAAAAATAATTTTTTACTGTCGCAAATTGTAATTGCGCCAAGGATTGCCTTTCTACAGTAAATTTTTCAAAAAATAATTTTTTACTGTCGCAAATTTTAAATACGCCAGGGATTGCCTTTTCTATAGTAAATTTTTCAAAAAATAATTTTTTACTCTCGCAAATTTTAATTTCGCCAGGGATTGCCTTTCTACAGTAAATTTTTCAAAAAATAATTTTTTACTGTCGCAAATTGTAATTGCGCCAGGGATTGCCTTTTCTATAGTAAATTTTTCAAAAACTAATTTTTTACTGTCGCAAATTTCAAATCCGCAAGGGATTGCCTTTTCTATAGTAAATTATTCAAAAAATAATTTTTTACTGTCGCAAATTTTAATTACGCCAGGGATTCCCTTTTCTATAGTAAATTATTCAAAAAATAATTTTCTACTGTCGCAAATTTTAATTACGCCAAGGATTGCCTTTTCTATAGTAAATTATTCAAAAAATAATTTTCTACTGTCGCAAATTTTAATTACGCCAAGGATTGCCTTTTCTATAGTAAATTATTCAAAAAATAATTTTTTACTGTAGCAAATTTTAAATACGCCAGGGATTGCCTCTTCTATAGTAAATTATTCAAAAAATAATTTTCTACTGTCGCAAATTTTAATTACGCCAGGGATTGCCTTTTCTATAGTAAATTATTCAAAAAATAATTTTTTACTGTCGCAAATTTTAATTACGCCAGGAATTGCCTTTTCTATAGTAAATTATTCAAAAAATAATTTTCTACTGTCGCAAATTTTAATTAGCCAGGGATTGCCTTTTCTATAGTAAATTATTCAAAAAATAATTTTTTACTGTCGCAAATTTCAAATCCGCCAGGGATTGCCTTTTCTATAGTAAATTATTCAAAAAATAATTTTTTACTGTCGCAAATTTTAATTACGCCAGGAATTGCCTTTTCTATAGTAAATTATTCAAAAAATAATTTTCTACTGTCGCAAATTTTAATTACGCCAGGGATTGCCTTTTCTATAGTAAATTATTCAAAAAATAATTTTTTACTGTCGCAAATTTTAATTGCGCCAGGGATTGCCTTTTCTATAGTAAATTATTCAAAAAATAATTCTCTACTGTCGCAAATTTTAATTACGCCAGGGATTGCATTTTTTATAGTAAATTATTCAAAAAATAATTTTTTACTGTCGCAAATTTCAAATCCGCCAGGGATTGCCTTTTCTATAGTAAATTATTCAAAAAATAATTTTTTACTATCGCAAGTTTTAATTGCGCCAGGGATTGCCTTTTCTACAGTAAATTTTGAAAAAAATAATTTTTTACTGTCGCAAATTTTAATTGCGCCAGGGATTGCTTTTTCTATAGTAAACTTTTCAAAAAATAATTTTCTACTGTCGCAAATTTTAATTGCGCCAGGGATTGCATTTCTACAGTAAATTTTTCAAAAAATAATTTTTTACTGTCGCAAATTGTAATTGCGCCAGGCATTACCTTTTCTATAGTAAATTTTTCAAGAAATAATTTTTTACTGTCGCAAGTTTTAATTGCGCCAGGGATTGCCTTTTCTATAGTAAATTATTCAAAAAATAATTTTCTTCTGTCGCAAATTTTAATTACGCCAGGGATTGCCTTTTCTATAGTAAATTATTCAAAAAATAATTTTTTACTGTCGCAAATTTTAAGTGCGCCAGGGATTGCCTTTTCTATAGTAAATTATTCAAAAAATAATTTTCAAATGTCGCAAATTTTAATTACGCCAGGGATTGACTTTTCTATAGTAAATTATTCAAAAAATAATTTTTTACTCTCGCAAATTTCAATTTCGCCAGGTAAATTTTTCACAAATTAATTTTTTACTGTCGCAAATTTTAAATACGCCAGGGATTGCCTTTTCTATAGTAAATTATTCAAAAAATAATTTTTTACTGTCGCAAATTTTAAATATCCCAGGGATTACCTTTTCTATAGTAAATTATTCAAAAAATAATTTTTTACTATCGCAAGTTTTAATTGCGCCAGGGATTGCCTTTTCTATAGTAAATTATTCAAAAAATAATTTTCTACTGTCGCAAATTTTAGTTACGCCCGGGATTGCCTTTTCTATAGTAAATTATTCAAAAAATAATTTTTTACTGTCGCAAATTTCAAATCCGCCAGGGATTGCCTTTTCTATAGTAAATTATTCAAAAAATAATTTTTTACTGTCGCAAATTTTAATTACGCCAGGGATTGCCTTTTCTATAGTAAATTATTCAAAAAATAATTTTCTACTGTCGCAAATTTTAATTACGCCAGGGATTGCCTTTTCTATAGTAAATTATTCAAAAAATAATTTTTTACCGTCGCAAATTTTAATTGCGCCTTTTCTATAGTAAATTATTCAAAAAATAATTCTCTACTGTCGCAAATTTTAATTACGCCAGGGATTGCCTTTTCTATAGTAAATTATTCAAAAAATAATTTTTTACTGTCGCAAATTTCAAATCCGCCAGGGATTGCCTTTTCTATAGTAAATTATTCAAAAAATAATTTTTTACTATCGCAAGTTTTAATTGCGCCAGGGATTGCCTTTTCTACAGTAAATTTTGCAAAAAATAATTTTTTACTGTCGCAAATTTTAATTGCGCCAGGGATTGCGTTTTCTATAGCAAACTTTTCAAAAAATAATTTTCTACTGCCGTAAATTTTAATTGCGCCAGGGATTGCCTTTCTACAGTAAATTTTTCAAAAAATAATTTTTTACTGTCGCAAATTGTAATTGCGCCAGGGATAACCTTTTCTATAGTAAATTTTTCAAAAAATAATCTTTTACTGTCGCAAATTTTAATTGCGCCATTGATTGCCTTTTCTATAGTAAATTATTCAAAAAATAGTTTTCTACTGTCGCAAATTTTAATTAGGCCAGGGATTGCCTTTTCTATAGTAAATTATTCAAAAAATAATTTTTTACTGTCGCAAATTTTAAGTGCGCCAGGGATTGCCTTTTCTATAGTAAATTATTCAAAAAATAATTTTTTACTGTCGCAAATTTTAATTGCGCCAGGGATTGCCTTTTCTATAGTAAATTATTCAAAAAATAATTTTCTACTGTCGCAAATTTTAATTACGCCAGGGATTGCCTTTTCTACAGTAAATTTTTCAAAAAATAATTTTTTACTGTCGCAAATTTTAATTACGCCAGGGATTGCCTTTTCTGTAGTAAATTATTCAAAAAATAATTTTCTACTGTCGCAAATTTTAATTACGCCAGGCATTGCCTTTTCTATAGTAAATTATTCAAAAAATAATTTTTTACTGTCGCAAATTTTAATTGCGCCAGGGATTGCCTTTTCTATAGTAAATTATTCAAAAACTAATTTTCTACTGTCGCAAATTTTAATTACGCCAGGGATTGCCTTTTCTATAGTAAATTATTCAAAAAATAATTTTTTACTGTCGCAAATTTCAAATCCGCCAGGGATTGCCTTTTCTATAGTAAATTATTCACAAAATAATTTTTTACAGTCGCAAATTTTAATTACGCCAGGGATTGCCTTTTCTATAGTAAATTATTCAAAAAATAATTTTCTACTGTCGCAAATTTTAATTACGCCAGGGATTGCCTTTTCTATAGTAAATTTTTCAAAAATTAATTTTTTACTGTCGCAAATTTGAAATACGCCAGGGATTGCCTTTTCTATAGTAAATTTTTCAAAAAATAATTTTTTACTGTCGCAAATTTTAAATACGCCAGGGATTGCCTTTTCTATAGTAAATTTTTCACAAATTAATTTTTTACTGTCACAAATTTTAATTACGCCAGGGATTGCCTTTTCTATAGTAAATTTTTCAAAAAATAATTTTTTACTGTCGAAAATTTTAAATACGCCAGGGATTGCCTTTTCTATAGTAAATTATTCAAAAAATAATTTTCTACTGTCGCAAATTTTAATTACGCCAGGGATTGCCTTTTCTATAGTAAATTATTCAAAAAATAATTTTTTACTGTCGCAAATTTCAAATCCGCCAGGGATTGCCTTTTCTATAGTAAATTATTCAAAAAATAATTTTTTACTATCGCAAGTTTTAATTGCGCCAGGGATTGCCTTTTCTACAGTAAATTTTGCAAAAAATAATTTTTTACTGTCGCAAATTTTAATTGCGCCAGGGATTGCCTTTTCTATAGTAAACTTTTCAAAAATAATTTTCTACTGTCGCAACTTTTAATTGCGCCAGGGATTGCCTTTCTACAGTAAATATTTCAAAAAATAATTTTTTACTGTCGCAAATTGTAATTGCGCCAGGGATTACCTTTTCTATAGCAAATTTTTCAAAAAATAATTTTTTACTGTCGCAAATTTTAATTGCGCCAGGGATTGCCTTTTCTATAGTAAATTATTCAAAAAATAATTTTCTACTGTTGCAAATTTTAATTACGCCAGGGATTTCCTTTTCTATAGTAAATTTCTCACAAATTAATTTCTTACTATCGCAAATTTTAAATACCCCAGGGATTGCCTATTCTATAGTAGATTATTCAAAAAATAATTTTTTACTGTCGCAAATTTTAATTGCGCCAGGGATTGCCTTTTCTACAGTAAATTTTGCAAAAAATAATTTTTTACTGTCGCAAATTTTAATTGCGCCAGGGATTGCCTTTTCTATAGCAAACTTTTCAAAAAATATTTTTCTACTGTCGCAAATTTTAATTGCGCCAGGTATTGCCTTTCTACAGTAAATTTTTCAAAAAATAATTTTTTACTGTCGCAATTTGTAATTGTGCCAGGGATTACCTTTTCTATAGTAAATTTTTCAAAAAATAATTTTTTACTGTCGCAAATTTTAATTGCGCCAGGGATTGCCTTTTCTATAGTAAATTATTCAAAAAATAATTTTCTAGTGTCGCAAATTTTAATTACGCCAGGGATTGCCTTTTCTATAGTAAATTATTCAAAAAATAATTTTTTACTATCGCAAAATTTAATTACGCCAGGGATTGCCTTTTCTATAGTAAATTATTCACAAAATAGTTTTTTATTGTCGCAAATTTTAAATACGGCAGGGATTGCCTTTTCTATAGTAAATTATTCAAAAAATAATTTTCTAATGTCGCAAATTTTAATTACGCCAGGGATTGCCTTTTCTATAGTAAATTATTCAAAAAATAATTTTTTACTGTCGCAAATTTCAAATCCGCCAGGGATTGCCTTTTCTATAGTAAATTATTCAAAAAATAATTTTTTACTATCGCAAGTTTTAATTGCGCCAGGGATTGCCTTTTCTACAGTAAATTTTGCAAAAAATAATTTTTTACTGTCGCAAATTTTAATTGCGCCAAGGATTGCCTTTTCTATAGTAAACTTTTAAAAAATAATTTTCTACTGTCGCAAATTTTAATTGCGCCAGGGATTGCCTTTCTACAGTAAATTTTTCAAAAAATAATTTTTTACTGTCGCAAATTGTAATTGCGCCAGGGATTACCTTTTCTGTAGTAAATTATTCAAAAAATAATTTTCTACTGTCGCAAATTTTAATTACGCCAGGCATTGCCTTTTCTATAGTAAATTATTCAAAAAATAATTTTCTACTGTCGCAAATTTTAATTACGCCAGGCATTGCCTTTTCTATAGTAAATTATTCAAAAAATAATTTTTTACTGTCGCAAATTTTAATTGCGCCAGGGATTGCCTTTTCTATAGTAAATTATTCAAAAAATAATTTTCTACTGTCGCAAATTTTAATTACGCCAGGGATTGCCTTTTCTATAGTAAATTATTCAAAACATAATTTTTTACTGTCGCAAATTTCAAATCCGCCAGGGATTGCCTATTCTATAGTAAATTATTCACAAAATAATTTTCTACTGTCGCAAATTTTAATTGCGCCAGGGATTGCCTTTCTACAGTAAATTTTTCAAAAAATAATTTTTTACTGTCGCAAATTGTAATTGCGCCAGGGATTACCTTTTCTATAGTAAATTTTTCAAAAAATAATTTTTTACTGTCGCAAATTTTAATTGCGCCAGGGATTGCCTTTTCTATAGTAAATTATTCAAAAAATAATTTTCTACTGTCGCAAATTTTAATTACGCCAGGGATTTCCATTTCTATAGTAAATTTCTCACAAATTAATTTCTTACTGTCGCAAATTTTAAATACCCCAGGGATTGCCTTTTCTATAGTAAATTATTCAAAAAATAATTTTTTACTGTCGCAAATTTTAATTGCGCCAGGGATTGCCTTTCTACAGTAAATTTTGCAAAAAATAATTTTTTACTGTCGCAAATTTTAATTGCGCCAGGGATTGCCTTTTCTATAGTAAACTTTTCAAAAAATATTTTTCTACTGTCGCAAATTTTAATTGCGCCAGGGATTGCC
Organism: Dioctria linearis; assembly: GCA_963930735.1. Classification (NCBI taxonomy): domain Eukaryota; kingdom Metazoa; phylum Arthropoda; class Insecta; order Diptera; family Asilidae; genus Dioctria; species Dioctria linearis. The sequence continues at coordinate 155,083 of CAWVNZ010000454.1, forward strand.
TTTCTATAGTAAATTTTTCAAAAAATAATTTTTTACTGTCGCAATTTGTAATTGCGCCAGGGATTATCTTTTCTATAGTAAATTTTTCAAAAAATAATTTTTTACTGTCGCAAATTTTAATTGCGCCAGGGATTGCCTTTTCTATAGTAAATTATTCAAAAAATAATTTTCTAGTGTCGCAAATTTTAATTACGCCAGGGATTGCCTTTTCTATAGTAAATTATTCAAAAAATAATTTTTTTCTATCGCAAATTTTAATTACGCCAGGGATTGCCTTTTCTATAGTAAATTATTCACAAAATAATTTTTTATTGTCGCAAATTTTAAATACGCCAGGGATTGCCTTTTCTATAGTAAATTATTCAAAAAATAATTTTCTACTGTCGCAAATTTTAATTACGCCAGGGATTGCCTTTTCTATAGTAAATTATTCAAAAAATAATTTTTTACTGTCGCAAATTTCAAATCCGCCAGGGATTGCCTTTTCTATAGTAAATTATTCAAAAAATAATTTTTTACTATCGCAAGTTTTAATTGCGCCTGGGAATGCCTTTTCTACAGTAAATTTTGCAAAAAATAATTTTTTACTGTCGCAAATTTTAATTGCGCCAGGGATTGCCTTTTCTATAGTAAACTTTTAAAAAATAATTTTCTACTGTCGCAAATTTTAATTGCGCCAGGGATTGCCTTTCTACAGTAAATTTTTCAAAAAATAATTTTTTACTGTCGCAAATTGTAATTGCGCCAGGGATTACCTTTTCTGTAATAAATTATTCAAAAAATAATTTTCTACTGTCGCAAATTTTAATTACGCCAGGCATTGCCTTTTCTATAGTAAATTATTCAAAAAATAATTTTCTACTGTCGCAAATTTTAATTACGCCAGGCATTGCCTTTTCTATAGTAAATTATTCAAAAAATAATTTTTTACTGTCGCAAATTTTAATTGCGCCAGGGATTGCCTTTTCTATAGTAAATTATTCAAAAAATTATTTTCTACTGTCGCAAATTTTAATTACGCCAGGGATTGCCTTTTCTATAGTAAATTATTCAAAAAATAATTTTTTACTATCGCAAATTTTAATTACGCCAGGGATTGCCTTTTCTATAGTAAATTATTCGACAAAATAATTTTTTATTGTCGCAAATTTTAAATACGCCAGGGATTGCCTTTTCTATAGTAAATTATTCAAAAAATAATTTTTTACTGTCGCAAATTTGAAATACGCCAGGGATTGCCTTTTCTATAGTAAATTTTGCAAAAAATAATTTTTTACTGTCGCAAATTTTAATTGCGCCAGGGATTGCCTTTTCTATAGTAAACTTTTCAAAAAATAATTTTCTACTGTCGCAACTTTTAATTGCGCCAGGGATTGCCTTTCTACAGTAAATTTTTCAAAAAATAATTTTTTACTGTCGCAAATTGTAATTGCGCCAGGGATTACCTTTTCTATAGTAAATTTTTCAAAAAATAATTTTTTACTGTCGCAAATTTTAATTGCGCCAGGGATTGCCTTTTCTATAGTAAATTATTCAAAAAATAATTTTCTACTGTTGCAAATTTTAATTACGCCAGGGATTTCCTTTTCTATAGTAAATTTCTCACAAATTAATTTCTTACTCTCTCAAATTTTAAATACCCCAGGGATTGCCTTTTCTATAGTAAATTATTCAAAAAATAATTTTTTACTGTCGCAAATTTTAATTGCGCCAGGGATTGCCTTTTCTACAGTAAATTTTGCAAAAAATAATTTTTTACTGTCGCAAATTTTAATTGCGCCAGGGATTGCCTTTTCTATAGTAAACTTTTCAAAAAATATTTTTCTACTGTCGCAAATTTTAATTGCGCCAGGTATTGCCTTTCTACAGTAAATTTTTCAAAAAATAATTTTTTACTGTCGCAATTTGTAATTGTGCCAGGGATTACCTTTTCTATAGTAAATTTTTCAAAAAATATTTTTTTACTGTCGCAAATTTTAATTGCGCCAGGGATTGCCTTTTCTATAGTAAATTATTCAAAAAATAATTTTCTAGTGTCGCAAATTTTAATTACGCCAGGGATTGCCTTTTCTATAGTAAATTATTCAAAAAATAATTTTTTACTATCGCAAATTTTAATTACGCCAGGGATTGCCTTTTCTATAGTAAATTATTCACAAAATAATTTTTTATTGTCGCAAATTTTAAATACGCCAGGGATTGCCTTTTCTATAGTAAATTATTCAAAAAATAATTTTCTAATGTCGCAAATTTTAATTACGCCAGGGATTGCCTTTTCTATAGTAAATTATTCAAAAAATAATTTTTTACTGTCGCAAATTTCAAATCCGCCAGGGATTGCCTTTTCTATAGTAAATTATTCAAAAAATAATTTTTTACTATCGCAAGTTTTAATTGCGCCAGGGATTTGCCTTTTCTACAGTAAATTTTGCAAAAAATAATTTTTTACTGTCGCAAATTTTAATTGCGCCAGGGATTGCCT